>JAMRYI010000161.1:0-273083 GCA_029231635.1 Ditylenchus weischeri
TTTTGAAGTGTTAGCGTGGTCGCACTTTATGGAGGATTTTGCCCTGTTCTTCGTGATACTATAAGACAAAAATTGGAAAAACAAAGCCGTTTTTAGCGAAAGTAAAAAGGTACTTACTGAAACCTTCTCGTACGCTCATGTTGCTTCGGATCAAACATCTGTCCCATCTTCACGTCGAAAGGCTGCTTGATGAAAGTTTTGAGCATTGAGTCTCTGATCATCTGAGAAGAGCTAATTCAATTCACTAGACTGTTCTTTTTCGTTTTCCTTTACATACATCTGTATAGTTGAATTTTTACACTAGACAGTACCATAATATAAAACCAAAAATGTAGCAAAGGGCTTACCGTATTGTCTCTAATAAGCCCCGGAAAAATGGAGAAGCATTTGTCGGTAATCCTGAAACATTCGTTGTGTTGTTTTCATCGTTCACTTTAGGATTGCAAGAAGGTCGGTGAAATCGATCGCCTGCTCAAGAAGTCTGCTGCTCGTCGAAGCCGAAGTGAATCGCCTAAGTCGAAGAAGCCCAAGCTCTCAGAAATCGCAGAGTCGTCGCAAGCGGTTCGGCACGAACAATCTTCTTCGACGCCACTTCCAAGGATGAACAAGTTCAATCGAGTGCAGAAGTCTTTGGAGGATTCATGCAACAAGGTTGGCTGTTTGATGTTTGTGTTCTATGATCACCTTTCAGGCGGATTTTCTGGCAATTTCTTCGGATGGATGGACGGATGTCAGAAGCAACAACATTATCAACGTCGTCGTGCACACTCCGAAGACGTTTCTCTTCGACTCGATCGATGCTACCTCAACAGAAGTCAATGGGAACATCAAGCGCATTGAGCACAGTGGTATGGTCTCAAAACTATGATCTAATCTTTTTATGAATGATTTCAGAATGAAGGTCAACACAGTCTCGCAGGTGACCTACATCAAGCACAACCTCTTGTTGGAATACAACGCATACTTCAAGCCAACGCGAGTGGAACAGGCGGTGGAAAAAATAGAACTGGAAACTGAGGAAATTGATTTAATTGAAGATGAATTTGATGTATTTATGAACGATTATTGAATTGTTGATTGAAATTTTTTGAATAAAGTTTGATTGTATAAGTGTCCGAAATTTTGGGCATATGTCCATAAATGTCCGGACATATGTCCAAAATATAAATGTCCGGACATTTAAGCAACCATCAGGAATACGGTACTTGGACCACACCGTTTGAAAAGTCGAAATCATAAGTGGTAGCGAAACTTTGCGGGAAATTCAAAAATTCATAACAGTGATTTTCGGTGTAAATTTACTTTTGGGCTGGGATGTTTTTTTTTTCAATTCGTCCTTAGTTAACACGAGAATTCTGTAGCGTTGCATGAGTGTTTTCAGGCTTCCTGAGCACGATGATCGCAAAATCGGACCTTCTCGCTAGAGCACAATGCCTATTAAAAGCCCAATTCTCACAGCGACTCTTTGAAAAATGAATAGTTCTTTCTTCAGGCTGGTGAGCACTTAATTTGTTTAGCTCAACATTTCCTTTTATGCTCATAAAAAGCCCTTTGTCCGGGCTTTCTAATGGTATGTCGTTTGCCTACATTCAAAAACTTATTGTGGGTAAAAAATTTAAAGAGTCAAAAAAGGTCATATTGAAAAATTTACAATTTTCCTGAAAGCATGGGAAATTTTTGTATTCTGGCGGTTTATCTTCTTGATTCCTGGTCAATACTTGTAGAGGAATTCAAGAGCTACAAGATAGACGAGAATTAAGAGAAAGATAAATGAGAAAGAAATTAAACAAAAGTCACTCAGAAATTACACGAGAAGAGGTAAATCCAGCTGTTTTCCTGGTATTGAAATTTGAAGCATTCTCAGTTTGGCTTATTTCTGTCGAATTTTCAATAAAATTCATCCTGACAATATACCAAAATGCTCAGCGTGAAAAATGCAACAGAACCAATACAAAGGCTCACAAGACAACAAGCGAATATCACAAAGTTCAAGCCAAAACAATTTGGCTCCAAAATCCAACAAAGAACCAGGGGGTTTTGGACACAGATTCAGGTAGCCGTGGCTTGGTTTTGTAATTTTCTCAAAAATTTATAGAGGATTTTCAAAAATAAAAAATACCGCGTGATAGAGCACAAAAAGATGCATCAGACATAAGTGTTAGATCACAGGTAAAACTGTGTTCTCCCTCTTTTTGAGTGGGTTGAAAATGTATGATGGCAGCCTAGTGTCGGACGTTTCTTATTTTATTTTAAAGGAGGTAAGACTTTAGGGGGGGAGGAATTTGACACAAAATGCCCAACTTCGCGAGTCTCTAAAATTTTTATTTTTTTACTTTCTTAAATATTTCCTTTTACAAACTTGCTCTATGCAAATGTTCCCCGTGGTTAAGAATAATTTCAAGACTTTATAAAAAAAAATTTTTTGAAATTTTTCCGCACCATGATACCGGTATCATGGTTTTTCCTATTTTATCAAGATTTAAAGGTCAACTCAATTGCTCTCAAACTATTTGATTTTATGTACAATGTAAGTGGTGCATTGTGTGAGTCTTGTATAGATTTTTTTATTTAGTTAGCAAAAAGGAAAGCGAAGATGAAGTGCTGCAATTGGTGAGCGAAGAAGAAAGTGACGAAGAAAGCGTTGGAGAGGATGCTAATGCTTTCGACTACGTGCTCGTCCAAAGATCCCAGTTGGAAGCAATCCGCTCACCAATTGCAGCACTTCATCTTCGCTTTCCTTTGCTAACTAAATAAAATCTAACTCTCTAATGCACCACACATTGTACATAAAATCAAATAGTTTGAGAGCAAATGAGATAAAATAGGAAAACCATGATACCGGTATCATGGTGCGGAAAAATTTCAAAAATTTTTTTTTTATAAAGTCTTGAAATTATTCTTAACCACGGGGAACATTTGCATAGAGCAAGTTTGTAAAAGGAAATATTTAAGAAAGTAAAAAAATAAAAATTTTAGAGACTCGCGAAGTTGGGCATTTTGTGTCAAATGCCACCATCCCACCCCCTAAAGTCTTACCCCCTTTAAAAGGAAGGCAAAGGCAAAAAAGTGGAAAATTCAAAAAATTTAAGTTTTTCATACAATATGTATGCGTACTATATGTTCGCGTATGCGTATACGCGAACAGTATATGATAGTACGCGAATAGTATGCGCGAATAGTGTATCGTACGAAAAAATTAAAAATTTTTACTTTTTTCACTTTTTGTCTTGGTCCCCCCTTATAACCATTTGGTAATAAATTACCGGAGATCTGTAATATTACCGAAAAAAACAAATTACCGGTAATTTCCCAACTTTATTTACAAATACAAAGTCGGCTTTTCAAAGCTGCCAATTACACTTGTTTACTGTATAGAAAACTCTCTTTAAATTTCGCTATTTGTCTTACAGAGAAAGCATTTATGTTTTGAACAAAAATAACCAATTAGAGCCAAGAAGTTTATTGGCAATTGAGAATCGAAGTCTTCCTTTTTCATCTTCTGCGCCCTTATAATCCTTTTTGTGTTTTTGTGTGTGATAATCATCCAGTTCATTGACCACACACATATCTGTACAGAACAGTAGTGATTCTTGACTGCAATATACACACTCACACTATTTCAAAATACGCAATGTTTCAAGAAATTAATGGGTTGAAATCAACACAATTATTTTAAAATTTAGATACGGTCATGAGAAAAAGACTCGCTAAAGTCTTGGCTATCTTTTGGTATGCAAAAAACACAGATATTTTATTTGAATCTTGCTTTCTAACACAGTAAAATAAAAAATGTCCATCCATGAAAAGGCTGCCATCATACATTTTCAACCCACTCAAAAAGAGGGAGAACACAGTTTTACCTGTGATCTAACACTTATGTCTGATGCATCTTTTTGTGCTCTATCACGCGGTATTTTTTAATTTTGAAAATCCTCTATAAACCTCTATATCCTCCATTTTTGAGAAAATTACAACACCAAGCCACGGCCACCTGAATCTGTGTCCAAAACCCCCTGGTTCTTTGTTGGATTTTGGGGCCAAATTGTTTTGGCTTGAACTTTGTGATATTCGCTTGTTGTCTTGTGAGCCTTTGTATTGGTTCTGTTGCATTTTTCACGCTGAGCATTTTGGTATATTGTCAGGATGAATTTTATTGAAAATTCGACAGAAATAAGCCAAACTGAGAATGCTTCAAATTTCAATACCAGGAATCAGCTGGTTTTACCTCTTCTCCAGTAATTTCTGAGTGACTTTTGTTTAATTTTTGTGCTGATTTTTCGCCTATCTTGTAGCTCTTGAATTTCTCTACAAGTATTGACCAGGGACCTATGTCACTAATTGAAGATTGGAAAATGGAAAGTGGAAAATGGAAAGTCATTTTCTGTGTCACTAACATTTTGGAAAGTGAAAAAATTAGAAATGGAAAGTGGAAAATGGAAATTTTCCATGGAAAATTTCTATTGCTGTGTCACTATTTGAAAAGTGGAAAATGGAAAATTGGAAAATTTTTCATTTTCCATTTCCGTATTGCAATTTCTTTTGTATCTAAGCTGTTTTTTCGAGCCGCTTGTAACAATTTTTGTGTCGTAGTCGTTGGATAATATGATTGGATGTTATGTGCTGCGTATATTTCGACTTGTGGTTGACTAAATCTGCTTCTCTTTTTAGGAAGATGTCTACAAGTGTAAGCTGAGTGTCTAAATATTTATTGTAGACCAAGCTCCGTTGATGATGAGATCTAAGCCGAGAAGCTGCGCAAGTTGAAGCTGGAGAACCGTCTTACGGAGCTCTTCATCTACGAGAAAGAATTGGAGTTGGGCGTTCCACCGGAACAAAGGATCTTCGCTAACAAGGCCGAATCAGTGGAGGAAATCGAGAAGCCGATGGAGGAGCAAGAATATTCATTTCATGGACAGTGGTAGATGTATGTTGTTGATGTTATGCGACTGAGAGTTGTTAATGTCGTGCGCGTTTTGATTAAATAAAGGATGTTTTTGAGTGTGCGTCAGCGTTATTATCCAGTTTTTCGGAAAATGGAAAATTTCCCATTTTCCATGAAAAATTGGAAAGTGGAAAATGGAAAGTGGAAAATTTCTTAGTGACACAGAAAAGTGGAAATTTTCCACTTTCCATTTTCCACTTTCCATTGTAAATTTTCTTTTAGTGACACAGAAACTTTCCCATTTTCCATGGAAAGTTTCCCAATCTTTAATTAGTGACATAGGCCCCAGGCATCAAGAAGATAAACCGCCAGAATACAAAAATTTCCCATGCTTTCAGGAAAATTGTAAATTTTTCAATATGACCTTTTTTGATTCTTTTAATTTTTTACCCACAATAAGTTTTTTGAATGTAGGCAAACGACATACCATCAGAAAGCCCAGACAAAGGTATGAGCATAAAAGGAAATGTTGAGCTAAACAAATTCAGTGCTCACCAGCCTGAAGAAAAAACTATTCATTTTTCAAAGAGTCGCTGTGAGAATTGGGCTTTTAATGGACATTGTGCTCTAGCGAGGAGGTCCAGTTTTGCGATCATCGGCTCAGGAAGCCTGAAAACACTCGTATAGTCCAACGTTACAGTCAGGAATTCTCGTGTTAACACTCTAGTGCTATATGAGGCTAAAATTATGTTAGAGAGGTGTTGCCGAATATGATACATACAACTTGCTGTTGCAGTCGGTGCCGCGCCGGTGCCATTTACAGCACTGCTGTTAATGTGATTTTTTCCGAGTGGGTCTGGATGGCTTACGCCTTATTAAAGGGCGCGGCCAACTTGTGTGACCAGAAATTTCTTTAATGCATAGCGCAGTGGATGAGTTAGAGTTTTTTCCCAAAATGGGTCGCCGGTTCGATCTCTCGTGGTGGCACGCTAATTATTGCGGCTTATTTGACCAATGTGTAGGAGTAATTTGGGTGGCTGATTTCCGATCACGCGTCAAAAATAGAATTGCTTTATAAAACTGGTCAAATAACCCAAAAAAATGGAGTGCCACTAGGTGGGGTCGAACCTGCGCACTATTTGGGCCAAAAAACAATAGCGCTTATCCACTGCGCCAAGCATAAACGAAACTTCTGGTCACACAAGTTGGCCGCTTCCTTTTAAATAGCTGCTGGCTCAGTGTTTTTAGTTACTTGCACAGCTCTAGTTTGTGCATCAGGATTAAAACTTTGGTTTGTATTTTATTTTTAATTATAGAGGAGACCAAACTTTTTTCTCAAATGTTATAAGGTGCCTCAGGTCAAGTCAAACTGCAAGAACTTTCCAGAAAAAAAATTATAGTTAGATCCATTCCAAAACGGTTAATCTCTATTTGATTTTGCGCTTGTTATATACAGTAGTAAAACAAAGAGGTGTCTGATACTCAATGGTGCGCTTATTTTCTCTAAGCAATCCATTATTGCTCTTCCTGTTTCTTCGTATAGATACATCTTTTGTTGGCACCAATTTGTTATCTCGAATTTGCTATGCCGTCATGTAAGCCCGCTTGGTAGTCAACAAAAAATTTTATATTACTTTGGTGTAAATTATACATGCATATTAACGAATTAATATCTATTATTAGATAAAAGCTTATCTTGTGTTGATAATGGCGTGCCATTTTTCTAAATTTATTAATTGATCATTTTATTCTCTTCAGTTAACTTGTCTGAATTCTAAGCTATTTGCAGGTTATGGCTGATATCGAAATGGAAAACGGATCTGAAGTCAAGAATGAAATGAAGAGCGATCAAGTCGATCAAGCTCAACCTGAGCAACAAACCAACGGTTCTAATGGGGCTGTGGAAGCTATGGATGCTGATGCCGCTTCACAAAAAGCCCAGGTAATACTTGTGCTAAAATTGAGTGGAAATACTAAAAACACGTTAATTTTAGGAGAATGCTGTGGTTTCCAAGTACCAGAACAATGAGAACTACATCATGTACCTCTCCAAGAAGCTCAACCCAAAAGCCGCTGAGAAGTTGTGCGAACTCTGCGAGGCACTTTCCCTCTCCAACGAAGACTTTGACGAGCGTGCCGTTGAGCTTCTTGCCACCTTCAGTGCGGACCAGGGCAATTATATTCTGGACCAGCTCTTAGTAAGTTCATAATTTATAATTTAAATCCCATTCAAATACGGCGAAAGAAGAGAACTTACCCTATTTCTTAATTCCTATCCAGATAATTAATTTTTCAATCCTACGTATACTGGGAATCTATGCAGCCCTTTCAAGTATAGGAAATTATTTGTTTCAGAGTGCCCTTTACCGAAATTACTCATTACGGAGGCACCCCAAACCGCTTTCAAGGGGTGCCGGATAACTGATTTTACACTCTATAGCAAAAAATAGCGTTACAGTCAAACTTCGGTTCTACACTAATCCAGTACCATATTTCCTCTAATTAGCGCCTCCCCCCCTGATTCAAAATCGTGTTTTTAATCCACTTTTTGATCACCTCGCTCAGGCAAGTTACCAATCATCTCATAGCTCACCTTTCTAGCTACAAAATGGGTGGTAACTTGCCTGAGAGAAGCGATCAAAAAGTTCATCAAAAACACGATGCCAAGAACACGATTTTGAATCACGGGGGGAGCTAATTAGATGAAATAATTACAATAAATTTTGCTAAGGTTGGCTTATTCTTAGTCAAATGACACCCTAGTTATGCGCCACCTCGGTTATGCGCCACTCTAAGATCGGTCTCTGGGGTGGCGTATAACCGAGGTTCGAAATGAACTCCGTAAAAAAACCAAAAAAAAATTCAAAATTGGCCATTTCAAAAAAAAGTTTTGGCGGTTTTAAAAAATTATAAAAATTTGGAACACCTCGCACTAATCTGAAATGTGCCAAGTTGGCACTGCCAACTATTCCCAAGTGTAATAATTCTACAGTAATTTTTAGGAGTCGCAAATGTATGGTGTGCAGAACAAGCCGCAATACCTGATGTCAGTGATGCGCAACTTCAAGGACAGAGTTCGCTCCCTTGGTTCCCAGCAAGCCATGAACATGCCCCTGATCCCTGGCCCTAAGGTGGAGAGTATCAAGAGCATCATTGAGCGCACCGGCTACCAGCTGGAAGTGACTGTGGGACAGCGCAAATTCCACAACCCCCCGGATGGAGATGGACATGACCATAGTGCCAACAGCGAGTCCAGTGGAGCTTGTGTAAGCACTTACTTGTTACTTAAGTGCCTTGATTTAATTAATGTTAATTTTGCAGATCTATATTGGTCAGATACCCCGTGACACCTTTGAGGACGGGATCATTCCACTGTTCGAGAAAATTGGCAAAATCTACGATTGTCGTCTCATGATGGACCCACAGGTTCGCCTTAATTTAAATGACCGTAACTTTTTTCTTGACGCGATCTCGATCTTCTGTTTTCACATATCGATTAATAGGGTGTCCCAAGAAATTTGAAAGGCCATAAATTATTTTCTTTGTCGAATCCCGAAAATCTGTAAACGCCAATAGACTCAGAAGAAACATTTAACATTTTTTGATATTTTATGTCAATAACACGATTTTTGCTTAGTCTCCCCTGTGGTATGGGTGCTAGTTTCTGGATGCCCGTTGCAAGCAAGGCCTAAACCACAGAGGAACCAAGTAAAAATCGTGTATTGACATTTTCCAAATTCACTTACCAAAAATGTATATTTTTTTCTGAGCCGATTGGCACTTACAGATTTTCGGAATTCAAACCAGAAAAAAATTACGGCATTTCAAAGTGTTTCAATTTTCTTGGGACACCCTGTATTCAAAAAAATTTTTACTGTGTAATGTGAAAACACACAATTTCTACCCGGTCGCTCTGTGGTTCGGAGCCTGTATCTACCTTGGAGTCCAGATGGTTGCTGGCCAAACCACAGGATAACTGATTAAAAATCGTGTTTTCCGCAAAATATACCATGCGAAAAAAATTTGGGGTTTAAGGGAAGTCGACCTGTGAAAACAGAACATTGAGATCTTGTATGGAAAAAAGTTGTTACCTTTTGAAAATAAGCCCAATTTGTTGACGCAATCCCTATTTTATTTAATCGAACTGATGAAAAATAATGCAAATTTCAGAATGGAAAGAGCAGAGGCTATGCATTCCTGATCTACTTCGACAAAAACCACGCTGCGGAAGCTGCCAAACAGGTTTAATACATTACCCTTTATCATATAAATACTGGTCTGTTTGTCCAGATAGACAAAATTGTTTTTCAGAAAATTTTAATTTACATTCATACTTTTAGTGCCAATAATTTCAGTTAATTTTGCTCTCAAATTTATTCCAATACCAATCCATTTTTTGCTCATTTCCAACCAACTATGATTTATCTGGGCAAGCTCTATGTTTTACACCTACTTTTGCTGAGAGCCCATCCATTTATGCTTGATTGTTTTTGAGACTTTTGCAATACTTCATAGCCTTTACTTTTGTTGCATGCCACACATACCATTTATACTGTACTGTTGGGTTGTCCTAAAATTTATGCCGCTTCTCGAAATTTCAGAAAAAAACATTGGTCTATTTTTTGTTGGAAAACTAGCTGGTCTCCTAGGGGGATTTTACTTTGATAGTTTCACAGAAACCGGAGAATAGGTTTACAGTAAGCTGTAATTTCCTTTTCATTCAGTTTTATGTTTCACGCTATACTTCGAAAACGATGTTGATAATTTTTTGTTGGGATTCGAAAGTTGGTGGGTTATTAGACCTAGTGGCGATGCTGTTTTTTGTAATCGCCTTGGAAAAATACATATTTTGTTGGGTATATAATGTCGAAAACACGATTTTCTATTGACAACTTCCCCTGTGGTGTAGGAATTTACCTATTAAGGCCATCTGGTATGGTAATGCCCAAATAACATCGTAACTTTGTAAAAGTCGTGATTTTGAGATTATATACCGAATAAAATGTGTATTTTTTCGAAGTCCAAAAAGCGAATGTCGATACTTGAGTTCTAGAAAAATTATAGCCATTTAAAATGGTCCTAATTTTTTGGGGCAGCGCGTATTTCTACCAAAACAAAAAAAAAGACCAGTGTGACTTTCGTAACTTTGAGAAGTGGCGACACCATTCCGACAACCTAATATATTTTCGTCGTAGTAGTAACTCTTCTTGACAAATTGGACTCTATTTGTGGTTTCGGGGCTTTTTTACTCATCCTTTTTTGGCGGGAAAAGCAATACATTCCTGCTTTGTATGCCACTTTTTAGATCATTGATTTTTGTGTTATAATCTTTCAATATCCCATTTTCTGTATGCTAAAAATGTGAAAACTTTTTTTTGTTGTAAAAAAAGAAAAGTTAACTGTTAGCAAAAAGTTAGCAATTATTTTTTCACTCTAAAATGGCGGTATTTTTAGTACGATGGATACGAAATTCAGCCTGGAAAAGCACTGAAAGTAAACGTTAGCGTGGCAAATACACGGCTATTTATTGGGAACATTCCAAAATCGAAATCCAAAGAAGAGATCCTTGAAGAGTTGAAAAAGCATGCAGGTAAAAATTCCAGTCAAAAACTATTTAAAAAACAGGGCGAAAAAAGATGATGCTCAGGGTGTTTACCTGTGTGTCCACACCTTACTCGTGTTCTCGCTCTAGCAGTCTTCTGGCTTCTGTTTGTCCTGCGGTCTTCTAAAATTTTTAATTGGTTTCAGAGGGTGTCAACGATGTGATCATCTACGCCAATCCGGATGGTAGTGATGCCAGGAAAAACCGAGGATTCTGCTTCGTCGATTTCAACGACCACAAGGCCGCCTCAGATGCCAAACGTCGCATTAGTCAGGGCAAGGTGGGACTTTTTAATGATTTTTTTTTGAAAATTTTGTTTATTAGTAATTTTTTTCCAGGTTCGTCCATGGAACAACGACTTGGTGGTCGACTGGGCTGAACAGCAGGACGAGCCAGACGAGGAGACTATGTCTACTGTCAAGGTTCTCTATGTCAAGAATGTCAAGGAGGCTGTCACTGAGGTAAGTAGCTGTACATTTATTATTACAATCAACCTTTGATCTAACGTCAGAAGAATCATCCCCTCTAAAAGGGCTCCACTTTTTGGAGGGGGTGATTCTTCTAATGTCACTTTTTTCTGTTCCTTAGAGACGCTTCCAAATAAACCTTTTATATGACTTAGCAAAAACACCCACTCATACTAAGTCAGATTTTGCCCCGTCAATAACTGTAGACTTTCTCGTAAAATATACGAGAAGTTCTACAGTTAATGGTGGGGTTTTTGTTGAGTCAAAAAAAGACCATAGGACAAGAAATACTAAAAGATTTTTTCGGCTAAAAGTCGGAAATATAAAGTTGGAAGCGTTTTGTATTGAGAATTACCAGCCCAATTAACAACAACAGAATTAACAGAATTGTATTTGGTAATATTGATCCGTATAAAATTGAAATGTTCAGGAGACTCTCAAGGAATTGTTCGAGAAACATGGAGAGGTGGAACGAGCGAAGAAAATCCGCGACTATGCCTTCATCCACTTCAAGGAACGTGCTGGGGCTCTTGCTGTAAGCATTTTTTTAGAATCCTAATTTTCCCATTTTAACCTATTTTCCTGCTGGTGTACAAAGATTGCAAAATTTTTTGTATGTACCAAATCCTAATCTTAATTTTGTTGCAGGCCATGGAAAACATGAAGGGCACCGTAGTAGAAGGAGTGGAGCTGGACATCTCATTGGCCAAACCTCAAGGCGATATGAAGCAGAAAAAGAAGTTGGCTTTGAAGCGTGGTGGTCCAATGCCTGGCTATGGTGCTGGTCCAATGGGTGGCATGGGCGGTGGCCGGGGTGGTCGTGGAGGTGGCTATCAACCTGATCCCTACTATCCTGCCGGAGGAGCTATGGGTGGTCGTCGAGGAGGTGGCGGTGGCTATGGCGGCCCCAAATATGGTCAACAACCCCAGCAATATGGCAGCTACTACCCTCAAGACAGTTATGGCGGCTATGGAGGTCCTGGTGGATATGGAGGCGGTTATGGCGCTGGAGGTGGTTACGACATGTATGCTGCTGGACCTGGTGGATATGCTCCTGACCCTTACTACGGAGCCGCTCCTTATGCGCCCACTCCCGCTCGTGGCGGCGTAAGTTTTTTTGGCTGCCAGACATTTGTCCCTTTCTCGTTAAATGTATGCGACAAATATGACGTACACAGCTAACGGAAAAGTGACAAATGTCTGCTTGCCGTTTTTTAATCATTAGATCCAGTGACAATATCTAATTTTTCAGGGCGGATTTGCCAGAGGAGGAGGTGGTCGTGGAGGCGGCAGAGGTGGTGGCTATGGAGGTGGAGCAGGTGGCGGAGGCGGCCGAGGCGGTGGCGGTTTCCGTGGTGGCAGAGGAGCAGGAGGCCGTGGAGGTGCCAAGCGACCAGGCGGAGACTTCGGCGGCCCCAACCCCAAACGAGGAGGAGGCCCCAGGACCGACGACTTCGCTGCTGATATCGGTCCCATGAACATGTTTTGAGCTTTTGAGCACAAAAACTAAGAATATTGCTTGAACTTCCATCTAACTTATTCTCTGTTTTTCAAGCTTCAAGATATCGTCGTTCTGTATGTGTCCTCCATTTATTTTGTGTGCTTATTTGTGTTTGACTGAATTAAATTGTTTTGCACCTATTTTATTGTTTTTATAATTTTTTTTACAAATGAACATTGGAGTTAGCAGCTAAAATTGTTTCCATTTGCTAATTAACTGGAAACCCAATTTTTTTCGAACGAACCACAACTAAAGTTGTGGCCCCCATTCATTTGTTACAGTTGACTACAGTGAATGGTAATGTTTGGTTGATTGTATGTTCAGTAACGCGTTTATTAATCTCTGTAATTTGTTGGAATATATAAATCAGTTGTGTTGTTGTTAAATATTTTGACACAGCATAGACATTTGGTTAATTCGTGTCCATCAAACAACACTTTTTTAAAATAGGTGGGCCTAAATTCTACTTTCATACATCGACTTTTCATGAGCCACAAATCTTTTGGTATGTAACAGAGATCTGAACTAAAAATTTCCAAAATAAGTACATAGATAGATTTGACAAAAAAAAGATTTTGTAAGATTCGGGGCTTCAAACTAAGCACAAATTTTATGAATAAGTCCATTTGAAAATTCTGGTATAAATATCCAAAAACTTTTTTTTCTCCGTCTCCCCCCTGATGTGGACTTTGTATTTACCTGGAGGCGTTATTTAAAGAGCCGCAGATCTGTGTGCCAGAGCTGTTGCAATGTAAAAATCACGGAAAATCAGAATTCTCAAATCGAGGTATAAAAAGTACATTAGTTAGGAACGGAGGTAGGAATGGACTTGAGAAGCTGGCATAACTGAGGCCGGGGATTCACTATTTTCCAATACTGTTTTTGCTATTTTGCGAATCCACCCGAAAGGGCTAAACTCAAGGCGGGTTTTTTCTTTCTAATTTGTTACCGTATGTGCTCTAATAATGGTAATCCCTGTTGTTGTTTTTTCGGCTTGTGCTTAGACGCAGGGTGGGCCGGCTTCAACCTATTTACAAAACTGATATAGATTTAACTTTATATTTATTGATTAACAGATTCAAATTACACAAAAATCACACGTCAATAATTTAAAAAAATTTTAATAAATGTCATGCATTCGAAACATAAGAAACTTTTATAATCTTTATTCCAAATACATTTTGTGTTCAATTGAAGTTCGTAAAAGCGGAGTCAATTCGCTTCTTTTTCTGAAATTTAATTTAATAAATAACAAAAAAAAATTTCATTTAAATTATCGGTTGGTTTACCGTAATTATTCTAGAAGACTGCCGATTAACTATTAATACTACTCTGGCTGTTAGTTTATTAAAATAACTGGGTTTTTTTTTTGTCAAAAAAGAAGTGTAATCGGCGTCTCCGAATTATTTTGTTTTGTGTATTTTATATATATTTTCTTTTTTTACTTCATTTTTGAATTCAAAGAAATCAAAGAAAAGGGGCATATTTTTTAAATTTTGTGATCCGCTCCAATATATTCTAATGCAGCTTTATGTTTCAACTATCTGAAAATCTCGATGTTTTGGGTGCTCCTTCAAAATTTTTAAAGAGAATAAGTAGAGGTCCTGGTAGTTACGAAACGCAATAAAGAACTGTGCAAAATATTTGCTTTGCACTGTGATATAGACATCAAAATTGGGAGGGCTTCTGTTAGAAGATTACGGTAGTTTTTTAAATGTTTTAACTAACACTAAAATAGCGAAAGTTTTCATAGTCTCTTATCTGGAAAGTCCCTAACAATCAATTTGGTTGAAGACGGATAAATATTTTCAATGTCCCTTACATAGAGACCCCTTATGTAAAGAGTTGACTGTATATTCAGACCAAAAAGTGGAATTTGATACAACGACCCTCGATTTAACGACACATTTTTGCGGTCCCTGCTAGGAAAAAGACTCTCCATTTAACGACTCACAACTAATTTTCCTCGTCTCAACTCAAAAAAAACTTATATTTTAAATTTTGTCACCATCACGCATTGCTTTCAATATGATATGATTTCCACTAGAACTTAAAAAGCAAAAAAAAATTTGAACTCCAACACCTAGAAACTGACAGAAATGTGACAAATTTAAACATATGTTTAATCACGAATGTTTAAAAACTTTTAATTCAAAAAAATTTGACAACTTTTTCGATATTGGTTGACATCTTCTAACATGCTTGATAATTTAACTGTTTTCTTTTTAACTGTTCTTCCTTAATAAATTGTTCAATTAAATTGATAATTCTCTGGCCTTGGAAAAAAGAGCTCAATATACACTGACAATGTCATTGGTTAACCGACACTAACTATAGCGACTATTCCAGTGTAAGAACATTTTACTATGACAATACCCTAAAGCAAAAAAAGTGCCGTTATATTGAGTGTTGAGTGCCCTCACTGATTTGGTTATGTGTTTGAATAAATTCTTGATTTGTTGGTGAATGACTAGAATATTTGGCTAAACTTCCTTACAAGGGAACTACCCAAAATCATGTTTTGACCACTTTTTTAGATGTTTTAGACTCTGAATGCTACAGAAAACGTGATATTTTGATTGGGAAACACATTTGCATAAAAAAATTTTTGACAAAACATTCACTTTTTTGGACCCCTTTTCATTATTACCAAGTCAAAAAGTGAATGTTTTGTCAAAATTTTTTTTATGCAAATGTGTTTCCCAATCAAAATAACACGTTTTCTGTAGCATTCAGGGTCTAAAACATCTAAAAAGTGGTCAAAACATGATTTTGGGTAGTTCCCTTATAAGGAATTCCTGCCGAATACCGTGTTTCCTCTAAAATAGCCCCCGGGGCTATTTTATTCAAACCTCCAATTTTCAGAAAAATTTGAATTCGATTTCAAGATTTTTGGATGGAAATCCAAAATCAAAAAAGTGGAATCGGTAGAGCTCGTGGGAGTTAAGAGAATGCGAAAAACAGATTTGCAAAATATTTACTCTAGCTCAAGATATAGGTCTTCCAAGTAGGGGGGGGGCTATTTTAGAGGAAATACGGTATTTATGAAAAAAACTCGATTTAACGACACTTTTTTGCCGGTCCCCTGAGTGTCGTTAAATCGATGTTTGACTGTACAGTCGACTCCCTCCATAGTGCACGCCCAAGGGACCGGCGCCAGGTGTGCACTATGGCGGGGGGTGCACTATGTCGGGGGGTGCACTATGGGGAGAGCTATTTTGCTTTAACACGGCCATGTGTGCACTATAGAGGGGTTTTCCATCTAAAACAAAGTTTTATTCGAACAACAACAGTATCAATAACACTCAATCATTTGTCAGCCGTAAAATAATCAAAAAAAATTTTCTGCTTCATCTTCTTCAAGCGTTCATTCGTCAGTAGTTCATCCAGCTTGTCACACATTCCTAACACGGCAGAATCAGCGAAGTTAGTTTCCACATAGCGCTGGAAGAGCTTGAATCCCTCGATGGCTTCTCGAGTTGTAACCACAGACTGTACCGGCTCTTCCTCATCAATTATCACCTCTTCAGAGTCACTGTCATATTCCGCTTCGGATGTCGAGACGGCTTCTGCAATTTCTTCCAATCTAAGTTATCAAATTATCAACCAAAAAATAAAATAAATAAAGCTCCACCTGTCCATCCACGATGAATCCTGCCTTTAGAAAGCAATTTGCAAGCGTGTCGGGTCTCATGTATCTCCAGGCTCGATGAAAGAGACACAACGCCTTGAGAAGATTTATTTTGAAGTCAGTATTGGTGTCGATTTCTGCGATTCGTTCACTAAGAAGAAAGCGCCTATAATGTACCTTCAAGTTCTGAATGATCCCTTGATCCATTGGCTGACAAAGTAGGTTGCGTATGAAACTCGTGTTGATAATTTTTAAGATGTTAAGAAATCACTTGCGGTTTTGCTGTAGTATTCGGTGGGAAAAACTTAAGCGTTATTTGCTCCAGTTTAATTTTCGAGCGCCCGCTAAAAGAAGCACTTTGTGTTTGACAAAACTGCACTCGCGAAAGTACATGAATAGAACAACAATGATGCGTTAGTTGTTTTAAAGTTGTAATGATAAAAAAAATTAAACTAGTTTCGCTTTAAAACGTTTTTTTGAAAGTTGGCGTAAAAATATGTGTGCACTATAGAGAGAGACGTTTATTGGTTTGGTTCCAGCCCAGGTGTGCACTATGGCGGGGGGTGCACTATGGAGGGTGTGCACTATGGCGGGGGGTTCGTTACTATAAATTTATATGGTGGCCAACCAAATCAGAACCGGGTGTGCACTATGGCGGGGGTGTACACTATGGCGGGTGTACACTATGGAGGGAGTCGACTGTAGGTCATTTATAAAGCTGAGAACTAGAGTTACATGTAAAAAATGCAAATTTGATGGTGAAATTCATTTAAACACATTATTATAACAATAACGGTTAATTTTTTTACAATATCTACAAATTTTTGGTAACAAAACCCGTAAAAAATTTTGTTTTGCTGTAAAACGACTTTTCACGGCAAAAGAAAATAGGCGGAGCGGCAAAAAAAGTATTTTAGCGGCATTGAAAATCCCTTTGGGTTTGCCCACAAAACGCATGGCCGTTTTTTTACAAAAATATAGACTCACGGAAGGTCTCTCTACACAGTGCCATCTAAGGTGTGCCTTCAAATGGGAGCTCTTGCCGTAGACCTTCATGCAGCCGGGTATATGGCAGCTGTGCTTTTCCTTCTTCTTGTCCACTGGAATGCCTGAACAAACATGTTCGAAATTTCAAAAAAAAGCAAATAAAGAGTATATATTTGGAGGTGGGGGGGAGGAAGCCATTAACACCTGTCTACCAAGCACCCAATCCCCTTGTTTATTTCTGGATCCTACAAACAGATAAAATTTATGAGCCGTAGTAAATCTGCCTGGATGCATAATTTTTTGTTCCAGACCCGCAAGTGTTTGGAAACCGTAGTGTCTATGGGCCAATGATAGGCTAGCCCAATATGTGTGGACTAATTACTGCTTCTCCCTTCTCTAAATTAATAACTGCGAATGGTGAAGCCAAAACAAACTATATGGGAGCGGTGTTTGCCTACTAATTTGAGGATTAGCCAATTGGTGGCGGCATCTGTTTGAGTTCCCAATAAGTTGAGGGAGAAGACCAACTTGTTGGCCGTGTTCTTATCGGATAGCAGGTAATCCACTGGTGCTACCATATGCTCTGAACTGTCCCCTCAACTTTGGGCTTAGATTAGATAATCGATGCTCTTTTGAGTTTCTCTGCCCTGCTTGTTGTTCCCAGTCCAATTAGCCCCGATTTTCTTTGAGCCGTAAAAAGAGTTTCTGTTGGTTTTGGGAAGGTGTGAATGGCCTTGGCCTTTCTCTTAAACTGTTTGAGGTATTACATTCAAGTTTTTGTGAAGAAAGTTGGATTTTTCATTATTTAATGTGTGAAACCAACTAAGAATTATACATTTGAAAAGTAAAAATTCAACTTTTAGCAAAATATCAACGCTCCCTTTGCTCGTTTAAAAATATCAATAATCAGTGTTAAAAAACATTATATAGTCAAAATTTCCATTGACCACCACAAGGCGTGTTTGGCCGAGCGGTCTAAGGCGCTGCGTTCAGGTCGCAGTCCAGTTCTCTGGGCGCAGGTTCGAATCCTGCAGCACGCATAAACCTTTTTCATGTCGTTTTGTTCTGCTAGAAAGCTCTGATAGTCAACTCTCCTAATAATGAACTCACAAAAATTTCATTTCCGCCTAGGGTCCTACACTTTTTTCCCTGAATTTTAAAGTCTTTTGCAATTTAATTTTTCAGTTCCCGAAAATTACAAAGATTACGATTTTGCATGTCTTTTTTCAGAAGCATAGTTATTGGGAGAGTAACGAGTCTAAATAGTAAAAACTATAATGTTTAACAAAAAGATCGGGAAAATCGGAATCTTTGCGATTTAGACTCCCGAATTAGATTCTATACTAGGATCGTTTCTCTCATATTAAAAAAAACTACCTACCACCCTTAGCCTTATTTTCTAAACTTGACTGCAACTGAAAATACAGCTTTTGAGACAAGTTTCTTTTTACTGAACAGTAATCATAATTTCCGGTGGAAAAAAGCAATAAAAATAGGGAAAGTTGTTGTAGAAAGGTGTTGTGTAATCACCTTCCTCATTGCTACACACATTCACCTATTATGCCTTCCCTTGCCTCTGTCCAAGGGAATCTCAGTGCGAAAGCCAAAGGCACACATACAGCCAAAAAAAGTTGGTGTGGTTTGTTTGAAATTGACCGCCTGCTTGTGAGTGAGAATGTTCTCAAAGGTCCAGATGGGGAAGGGGCTTATGGACTAGGTACTAAACATGTGCGAAAACAATGCTCTTTCAAATAAACCACAGGGCAGAGCTGTTAACCCCTCCGGAAGGAACCTCCAGGAGGGGAGGTTTAACCTCCACCTTCCACCTCCGGTCCGGAAGTTTGGAAGTGGAGGGGGAGGTGAAAATTTGTAGGGTATGGAGGGTGGAGGTGGAAGGGGAGGTGAAAATTTTTAGGGTATGGAGGGTGGAGGTGGAAGGGAGGTGATAATTTTCAGGGTACGGAGGGTGGAGGTGGAAGGAGGGTGATGAAAATCACCTCCGGCAACCTCCGGCTGGTACTATCAAAACAGAACGCCAAACATTTGTCTTCAAAACTAACTCATCCAGTGATGAGTTAGAGTCTTTCGCCATCTGTTTTGCTGACCAAATTTGTATACTTTTTTCTCATCCCTTTCATTTTTCGCATACCTCTCCGCTATCCATCTCATCTATCTAAACGACAAATACTTTTAGAAGCCATGGAAACCAATCTTACTCCAAACAATAACTTCGCAGTCGTGGCAGATGATGTTCTCGGTTATGCGCACCATAGGGTGGACAATAGTTTTGAAGAGGTACGCCGTACTCCGAATTCGGCAAACGAAGATCGAAGACGAGCTATAGGGCGCACACTCCAGAGATAGAAGTGATGACGAAGAATCATTTCAATTCTAAGTTTGTTTCTCTCTGATATTTGTGTTTGTTTGCTTGAATAAATTGCAATATCGAATAATGTGATTTGAGTGCGAATGTTTAGAGGAGGTGAAATGGAGGTTTTATAAACCTCCCCTCCTGGAGGGTGGAGGTGGAAGGGGAAGTGAAAATTTTTTGGGCTTGGAGGGTGGAGGTGGAAGGGAAGTGAAAATTTTTTGGGCTTGGAGGGTGGAGGTGGAAGGGGAAGTGAAAATTTTTTGGGCATGGAGGGTGGAGGTGGAAGGGGAGGGGAAAAAATTTTGGGGTGGAGGTTCGGAGGGGGAAGTGGAGGTTGGTTTTACGCGGTTAACAGCTCTGCCACAGGGATGCCTGTGAAAAAAGATTTTAACCGTGAAATTAACTTTTTAATATTGGGTTGGCCGGAAAGTAATGTCGTTTTTTTCTAACGCTTACCATGCTGTGGTTGTTTTTATCATAATAGAGCATTATATACGAAAATGAAGCACTGTTTTTCTGCTTCTAATATGTTTTCACAACTTTCTCATACGTAAAGATTTTAACGTGGTTTTAGGCCTTTCAAATGAACTGTCAAGTTGATGAAAAAACGCATTTTCGACACATCCTCCTTTTTGCATTCAACCAAGATCGAAAAGCGACTGAAGCGGCTCGGGAAATCTGTCAAGTGTACGGAGAGGGCTCGATGGACATAAGGGCAGCTCAGCGTTGGTTTGCAAAGTTCAGAAGTTGTGATTTTCGCCTCGACGGTGCTCCTCGTTCCGGCCGACCATATGAGTTTGATGAAGTACAGCCCATGTTTTTACACCATCTTGCAGCTGAGATTTTTCTCTATCGATTGAGTAGTCAAACATCCTAGTTAAAAATAGTTTTTGAGAAAATCACACCAAGTGTAGGGTAAAAACCCAGTAAAAACGAGGTAAAAAAACAAGGGTTTTTTAGTAGAGATGATGACGGGACGGGACAATTCCGTCCCGTCCCGTTAATTTTAGAGAATCGTCCCGTCCCGGAATCCCGCCCGGAATTTTTTTTGCACCTGTCCCGTCCCGGTGTCCCGTCCCGAAATTTTTAAATTTGAATTCTGACCCGTCTCGTCCCGAAAAGGTCAAGCCATCATCTCTATTTTTAGTGTTAGTTTGGTGTTCCTCGATTATACGGTCCCACCTGAAGTCCAATCCCCAGCTGGGTCCGACAATTTTTTATTCAATTTTTGAAGGCTTTGCCTGTTCTGTTTATCCAGTTCGATCCCAAACATTGCTAGGATTCCGAGTTAACCCATCGTTTTCAAAATTTCACAGTTATCCTAACATCTTTTCTTCTAGAAAAGCAAAAACCCTCTTTTTTCCAAAAATACAGGCAGTTTTTAGAGCACAAAATTCTTCGGGTTTTTAAAATATCTCTCAAAAATTGTTGCAAAAAAGTGTGGGACATAGCTGGTGATCGAACTTAAGGTGAGACCCATTAAATTAAGATTTGACTGTAATCCTCGCATATCTATTTTGCCACTTTTCTCATGCAATAAACCCAAAAAACACTCACAGATCCCCAAACTTTTGTGGGAATCCTTAAAAGATGGATAAAAATATTGGTGGGATAGCTTTTTCAAAAACTGACTGACCTGCTCTCTGCAACTCCGAGCAATTGGGGCATTCACAACTGGACTTAGTGGTTGTGGTATTAGTAGCGATGGCATTATTACCAGTAGTTCTGGTCTGACCTTCCAGAGTCCTTGTGCCGACCATCTTGCCACCACCTCCACCAGCTGCTGATCTGCCTTCAGCCCTTCTCAATCCTCCTGTGCGAGCAGGAGGAGCACCCAAACTAGTAGGCAAGACCAGACTGGTCACTGTAGACTGCCTGCTAGCAGTACTACTGGTGGTGGTGTTGCACACAGTTAACTGCCCAAAACTGCCAAAAGGGGTGTTCAAGTAGGGGTTATAGGCGGTGGGAGAGCCAGCCACGGCCGGCACTAGAGTAGCTGCTGCACTCCCGTAGCCACTCAAAAAAGCAGCTGCAGCCGTGGTGGAGGAGTCAGCAAAAGGGTGGTACCAGGAGGGTGTGCTCCAGCTCGGCGACTGGGTCAGCTGGCCATAGGTCGAGATCAGATGGCTGGGGTCAAGCAGGCTGTTGCTAGCCTGGCTAGATGGTTGTTGCAGGCTGGCAATGGTCATCTGTGAGTACTCTTTGGCTCCTGGAGCATGCAGCACGTTTTCTAGTGAGGGCACACTGCTGCTGCCACTGCTGGAGTGGCTGCTATGGTTGTTGGTGTTGACTGTTTGTTGCTGTTGGTGTTGCAGCAGGGTGCGCTGATAGCGCTCGTCCAGCTGGATGAGACGGTCAAGTGGGTGCGCTTCTTCTTTGCTTAGCTAAAAGTTTGGTTTGAGTATGACAAAAAACTTTTTTTCCCAAGTGGGGTTCAATATTTTCAAAAATTTGGATGTACAGTCAGATTGCTACAGGACGTTGAATCGAATTGAACTTTTAGTATGAAAAAAAAACCCGATATTAAAAAATATTTATGCACACCTTTCAGTAATTATCATTTAGAATCAGGCGGGTCAACCATCTAGATAAAACTTAGGTGGCCTTTGAAACGGAGCGGCGAAAAAAGGGCAGCCCAAATGATGCGTACTTAGTTTTACATCGCATGAACCCCAACCAATTTTATTTATTTTTCAACGCGTTTAGTAACTTTTTCGAATAAGAATTCCATGAGGAATCAGATAAGAAAGTTTTCACAGCATAATCACTCCAGAAAAATTAGGTAGCTAGCAAAGGTTTGAACAGGGAAGAAATGAGTATTTTTGAGGGGTAGGATTTTGGAACTGACGTTTTTTGCAATTTTAATTTACATGGCATAATTTACAAGCATGTACTGAAAATGACGCCAGCAAGCAGAGCTACATTTTGAGTATGATGAAACGTGTGACTTGTAGAAAAAATCCAGAATATATGAATGAAACCAGGCAAAGAAAAACCCCAGACACGATCGGTTTTGGGACATTTGGCCTATTTTAGGCTGTAAATCAGCTCAAGTAGGTGTGGAACCCTGTGCTGATGATTTTGTTAGATAGCCAAGAGTGTGAGGATCATACCGAACTTGTAAATAAAAGGATATAAAAATAAGGTGTGCACCCATGGGGATTGGAAACTGTAGAACGCCATGCGCATATAAAGTTCTCCTCCTTGAAACATGAGTTGATGCGTCTATTAAAAAGAATCTCTATATAGTATTTGGGAGGGGGAACGTCTGTCGCCAATTTGAGTACATGTTTGGTCACAAAGGAAAACTTTTTTTAGTGTAATATTTTTATTTGCATGTTTATACTCATTCGAAAGCTCTTTTAATGGCGGAGGACCTTTCGCAATCAGATTTGAAGATTGCTGTGAAAAAAATTGAGATTTTGCCCCTTGAAAGTGAAAAGTGCCTATGTCCCTTGTACAGTAATAGTTGGCACAGAAAGACGTAACAAACCATAAATGGTAGTGGTGGACTTGAGAGCTATTGCAATTAACTACACTCACTGATAGCAATTACCATTATGGTTACAGTAGTTGTATGGGTAGAATAACCTCCATTATCACGCTAATTCAGATCATAGTTAGATCGGAACCGGAACCAGGAAACTTCAAACAGTACTATTAAAGCCAATTACTGTATTCACTCTAATTATAGACCCGGGTCTACAATTAGAGAGGGGTGTTTTTTTTTAAACTTCAAGTGGTTTGAAACTTTTGTTTTTATTAACTTTTTGAGCTCTGAAAAAAGTGCCTGTTGGATTTTTAAAATCCCTCACAGGCACTTTTTACAGCCCCCAAATATTAATATTACCACTTGAAGTTAGAGGGTTCTATAATCAGAGAGAATGCGGTAGTACTAAAATATTATTAAAATTTTTCATTTTTTTTCACCACAAATCAGTGAGTAGCTTTTATTTGTTAAATTTTTATTTCCTAATCGAAAGCTGAGTTCTCCATGAACATAATAAGTTTTTTGAATTTTCGCTCAGCACGAAAAATTGGATAATATTATTCCGTACTATTTTAGTACTATTCCTATTTTTAATAGTACTGTTAAAAAAAGTTCCCTGACCGGAATACCAGAAATCAAAAAAATTTTGGGCATTTTGCTCAAAAATATTTCAATTATTTCCTCCCAGAGTAGCCTATTTCAAAAGTCTCCAAAAATTACTCCTTGTTTTTCCGGTAAACGGAAATGGGAACAAAAAAGATTGGCAAGCGAATATTCCGTCTCATACGCGCCCACATCATAATTTTTGTATATTGATCGAGGTTTAGTTTGAGTACGACTGAGGTAAGACTAGCCAGACATTAGGTTGAAAAATTGGTATATATTCTAGAATAGGGTGCCGACCAGGGGTGGGACGGAAGAAAAAAAAAAGTTGGAACAAAAATCGGAAAAGAAAGAAAAAAATTTTCAAAATCGGAAGACGGAAATTGGAAGAAATTCAAAAAATTTCAAAATTTTTTTTCCAAGTTAACTATTTTCTTCCGAAATTTCCGAAAATTGACCCATTTTTTCGGAAAGCGGAAGGAAAAAAGTGCCGGAAATCGGAATTCCGTCCCACCCCTGGTCCCGACAGTCAATAAACAGCGGTTAAAATATTTAAGCAGGACTAATACAAAGGCTGTAAGATGTAGGTAAAGTCGACTCTCGATAAATAGACACCACCTCAAGTTCGTCCCCTCAGACACTTTTTACCCAAAATTTGAAGTGTTTTGCTTTATTCTATCGCATGTGGCACGATGTCTCTTATTTTTATTTTTTTATAAAAGTTATGTGCTGTGTTGGTAAGCCATAGCTCATTTAAAAGCTGACACTCCGCTGGTTCTTTTAGTCTGTCAGCCAGTGAGTTTGTTATCTTTTATCCGGGCCGCATCTTTTAATTCATTTTATGTCTTTTTGTTGTACTATTTGTGGTTCAACCGAAGGCTGAAGATAAAAACAAAAAGAAAAGATGCCTGAGACCAAAGCAAGAGGATGACATCAAAGCCCAAAAAGTGCTCTTATTTTCAAAAAAAAAGCTTTGCGAAAACAGAAGTTTAAATTTTCGGCGCTAGTATAGAATACTCCTCCCCCCAAATCAGACCTTCTAAAAATCGTTGAAACTACCCTTCAGAACAAAAAGTTTAGGCTTAGCCCTTAGGCTTAGGGGTAGGCCAGCGTATGGAAGTTGTGACTAATAAGTGTTTTACGCACTTTTTCTGGGGTCTGGAACATATATTTGGGTGCTCTTTACTTAGGCTTAGAGGTAGGCCAGCGTATGGAAGTTGTGACTAATAAGTGTTTTACGCACTTTTTCTGGGGTCTGGAACATATATTTGGGTGCTCTTTACTTAGGCTTAGAGGTAGGCCAGCGTATGGAAGTTGTGACTAATAAGTGTTTTACGCACTTTTTCTGGGGTCTGGAACATATATTTGGGTGCTCTTTACTTAGGCTTAGGGGTAGGCCAGCGTATGGAAGTTGTGACTAATAAGTGTTTTACGCACTTTTTCTGGGGTCTGGAACATATATTTGGGTGCTCTTTACTTAGGCTTAGAGGTAGGCCAGCGTATGGAAGTTGTGACTAATAAGTGTTTTACGCACTTTTTCTGGGGTCTGGAACATATATTTGGGTGCTCTTTACTTAGGCTTAGAGGTAGGCCAGCGTATGGAAGTTGTGACTAATAAGTGTTTACGCACTTTTCTGGGGTCTGGAACATATATTTGGGTGCTCTTTACTTAGGCTTAGAGGTAGGCCAGCGTATGGAAGTTGTGACTAATAAGTGTTTTACGCACTTTTTCTGGGGTCTGGAACATATATTTGGGTGCTCTTTACTTAGGCTTAGAGGTAGGCCAGCGTATGGAAGTTGTGACTAATAAGTGTTTTACGCACTTTTTCTGGGGTCTGGAACATATATTTGGGTGCTCTTTACTTAGGCTTAGAGGTAGGCCAGCGTATGGAAGTTGTGACTAATAAGTGTTTTACGCACTTTTCTGGGGTCTGGAACATATATTTGGGTGCTCTTTACTTAGGCTTAGGGGTAGGCCAGCGTATGGAAGTTGTGACTAATAAGTGTTTTACGCACTTTTTCTGGGGTCTGGAACATATATTTGGGTGCTCTTTACTTAGGCTTAGGGTAGGCCAGCGTATGGAAGTTGTGACTAATAAGTGTTTTACGCACTTTTTCTGGGGTCTGGAACATATATTTGGGTGCTCTTTACTTAGGCTTAGAGGTAGGCCAGCGTATGGAAGTTGTGACTAATAAGTGTTTTACGCACTTTTTCTGGGGTCTGGAACATATATTTGGGTGCTCTTTACTTAGGCTTAGGGTAGGCCAGCGTATGGAAGTTGTGACTAATAAGTGTTTTACGCCCTTTTTCTGGGGTCTGGAACATATATTTGGGTGCTCTTTACTTAGGCTTAGGGGTAGGCCAGCGTATGGAAGTTGTGACTAATAAGTGTTTTACGCACTTTTTCTGGGGTCTGGAACATATATTTGGGTGCTCTTTACTTAGGCTTAGGGGTAGGCCAGCGTATGGAAGTTGTGACTAATAAGTGTTTTACGCACTTTTTCTGGGGTCTGGAACATATATTTGGGTGCTCTTTACTTAGGCTTAGGGGTAGGCCAGCGTATGGAAGTTGTGACTAATAAGTGTTTTACGCACTTTTTCTGGGGTCTGGAACATATATTTGGGTGCTCTTTACTTAGGCTTAGGGGTAGGCCAGCGTATGGAAGTTGTGACTAATAAGTGTTTTACGCCCTTTTTCTGGGGTCTGGAACATATATTTGGGTGCTCTTTACTTAAGTTTTAGAAGGCATAAGTTTTGGGGGTTGGGGCTACTATATACTAGGGTCAAATTTTCTTAAAAATGTGGCCTAGAAAAGTATAAGAGCCAACAGTCGTAATGTTGAGATTGAAAACAGTAAAAAAGGTACCAGAAGTTCGAATATCGTAATATCCTATTCATGAGTATCCTGAATAATAGAGCAAACGAAGCGGGTCAGCTTTCGAACAACCTACAGCTGTAAAAATGGGTACAAGGCTTTTGCCCGAAAAAATCACAAAAAAGGAACTAGCCATTTAAAAAAAATACATGTATCTCTTTCCTGGTCTGGTCCCAAAATCACATTTTGAAAATAGGGTGTCCATTTGTTCAGAGTTGACTGTACTCCAAGTCCAGGGAAGGGTTTTAAATACAGATTACAGTCGAGTCTCGATATAACGAACCCCCAAAAAGTTTGTTCCCGCCTAGGGTCTGACACTTTTTTAGCCCAATTTTTGAAGTCTTTGGGTTGTCTTTGGCTGGTCTAGTCCAAAACATCGCAAGGATTGCGATTTTACCAATCGATTCTAAAAATTGCAATAGTTTTGCAGAAAAGACCCGTGCCTCTCGATACAACGAACACTTATTTTCAAAAAAGGTGTTCGAAAGGCGTGGGTCTTTTCGGCAAAAATATTGCGATTTTCAGAATCGATTGGTAAAATCGCAATCATGCCAAAGACCAGCAAAAGACTTCCAAAATCGGGCTGAAAAAAGTGTCAGACCCTAGGCGAGAACAAACTTTTTGGGGGCTCGTTATATCGAGACTCGACTGTATATGGCAAGCTCACAAAAGCGAGCCAAACAGCCATGGACTTGTCCCTGACCAACCCTTTTAACCAATTTTATTGGTGTGGCAAAAAATTGCGGTACAGAAAATAGGTAAGTGTGCTAATACCTGCAGGGAAACAGCCATGAATTGGTCCGTCAACTGGTGGTGATGGTCGACACTTAACGGATGGTTCTCCTGGGGCATTCACTCACACATTTGTGGTACAATTCATACAGCTGCTACCACACCACTGCCAATTAAAAGTCGCGAATCGGACCGCAAAATAGTAGTTTCCAGCAAGCAATCTTCCTGGAAAAAAACAAATTTGGAGGAGGGTAAAGAGAGTGTAATCACAGGTTCTTCTTCTGCCACCCATTAATATATCTGGGGGAAGTGAAACACATTAAACCAGAGGAACAGCTCCATGGCATCACAGGCGCAATGGCACTTGCCTCTTGGTTGCTCCGCCCCGTCCTCCCAACCAATCACGGTGGAGGGGCAGACCACTGTATGGACAATTACAGTGGGCTTGTGTTCAAAATAGGTTTGCTGTTCTATGCATCGAGATATTCTGCACAAAATAGACCTGCAAACACACTTTTTTATTTGTGACATTTGGGGGCAAGGCGTGTTTTTGTCCCGTTTGAAAAAAGGCTTATTTTAAGCCAGCATGACCACCCACGTGTTTTTTTTAGTAATTTGTAAATTATGTTTGAACGACTTCTAAGTGATTTGTATATGCTTAAAACGATAAAAAAATTATTTTCTGAAACTTTCCTACATAAAAAATGGATTTAAAAAAATTACTAAAATATGACTTTTTGCCTTGGGGGACCAAGGTAAACCACTAGAAAAGGGTACGTGGATACCCCCAAAACTTCTGAAAAGATGGAATTTGAACATAGTTTTGTTAACTAGGGCCTACCGCGTAAAGAAACTCATGCTTTTTCATGCATCCAGAGTCACTTTCGAGTGATTTGTGTCTAAGGTATGTGGGTGTGCGCATCTTAAGCCCTAGCCACCAAGCCCCTGCGCCCCCGAAGGGGATCAGGGGGCTTGGTCGGTTAAAGATGCCCCCTGCGCCCCGAAGGGTGCGCAGGGGCTTGGAGTTAGAGATGCGCACACTCACTTACCTGCGACATAATTCCGATTCTGAGCCTTGATTAAAATGCATATAGTGGCTCTTTTTGCCCAGCTCCAGTGACCAAAATGGGGTAGAATACCTTTATATAATATGGTTTACCTTGGTCCCCCAAGGCAAAAAGTCATATTTTAGCAATTTTTTAAAATCCATTTTTTATGTAGAAAAGTGTCAGAAAATAACTTTTTTATCGTTTTAAGCATATAAAAATCACTTAGAAGTCGTTTTAACATGATTTATAAATTACAAAAAAATGCGCCCCGGACCTAAGGCGGAACCTAATTTGAGGGGTGTGTTATTGACAAGTTTGACTGCATTTTTGAAGAAAAAATGCGATACAGAATCTTTGCGAGTTTTTGTTACAAAATCGGCAAAAAATGGTAAAAACTCATCTACCACCGCGTTAAACCTGGCTTGGACTTTAGAGCAGGGTAAGCCAGCATTATGCTGGCTTACTCTGCTCTTAAGTTCGGACGTACTCATAGTTTTTTTTGTAGGTCGGAAAACATGTTTGAGTCCTTTTTCTTAAGGTATAAATTTTTTTTACCCAATGAGAGTTTGGGGTCGCGAATGGGGCTGGTACTAGGTGGGCATTGTCAGAAAATATTTCGAAAATTGGGGTAAAAAAATGTTTTGGAATAGTTTTAAAACATTCCTCAAAGCCAATTTCTCTTTTTTTAATCAAAACTCTTTCAGTTCTTGGTGATGAAATGTTTGCAATATTTCACAACCAATTGGAGTTATTTATGGAATTTTACAAAAAAATTGAATGCGTTGAGCAAGGATGAGTCAGTGAGTAGTGCCTTACTACTGGGAATATGGTGATGCCTAACAACATCACAAGTTAGGTAAGCCAGACCCACAATTAAGACTAATCGCAGCAGCAACTCCAAGAAAAGAAGCCACAAGCACCACCGTACTAGTAGCAGCAACTACAGTTGGCCTTAAAATACCACCACCACTCAACCCCACAATTACAACTCATTTTATAAATTAGTTGTTTTAAAGCAAGGATAATTAGGCAAAGTTTTAATTGCTTTTGCTTTTTTGAATTTGACAATTTAAATTGACCACAAGTGCTACAGTATCTCCTAGTCAACCAGGCAACACAAACAGCATTTTGGCAAATGTGTGGAAAAATAAGGCTATGTGTATCGCATATGAAAATAAAAAATCTGGCATAATTTTTGTTGTTTTCAAACTTTGTGTGACATTGACAATTGTACTGAGTTGCCAGTGTCATATTTGGGGACACTGAAATCCTACTAGGAAGACTATTTTGAGGCTGCGGTCACACTCCTTTGTCTTGGTCGCATGAATCAGTGAGTATTCTAGGTCATTTTTTCAAATCCTTATGTTTTAATACAAACAATAGCACAGGATGTAGGCAGTGCTTGGAAACCCTCTTGCTCTGCTCTAGCTCCGAGCAAAGAGCAAGAGCGGAGCAAGATTTTGAAAACTCAATGAGCAAGAGCGGAGCAAGATTCTGAAAATTCAATGAGTAAGAGCAAAGCAAAATTTTAAAAATTCAATGAGTAAGAGCAGAGCAAGATTTTAAAAATTCAATGAGCAAGAGCAAGAGCGGAGCAAGATTCTGAAAATTCAATGAGTAAGAGCAAAGCAAAATTTTAAAAATTCAATGAGTAAGAGCAGAGCAAGATTTTAAAAATTCAATGAGCAAGAGCAAGAGCGGAGCAAGATTCTGAAAATTCAATGAGTAAGAGCAAAGCAAAATTTTAAAAATTCAATGAGCAAGAGCAAGAGCGGAGCAAGATTCTGAAAATTCAATGAGTAAGAGCAAAGCAAAATTTTAAAAATTCAATGAGTAAGAGCAGAGCAAAATTTTAAAAATTCAATGAGTAAGAGCAGAGCAAGATTTTAAAAATTCAATGAGCAAGAGCAAGAGCGGAGCAAGATTTTGAAAACTCAATGAGCAAGAGCAAAGCAAAATTTTAAAAATTCAATGAGTAAGAGCAAAGCAAAATTTTAAAAATTCAATGAGTAAGAGCAGAGCAAGATTTTAAAAATTCAATGAGCAAGAGCAAGAGCGGAGCAAGATTTTGAAAACTCAATGAGCAAGAGCGGAGCAAGATTCTGAAAATTCAATGAGTAAGAGCAAAGCAAAATTTTAAAAATTCAATGAGTAAGAGCAGAGCAAGATTTTAAAAATTCAATAAGCAAGAGCAAGAGGAGCAAGATTTTGAAAACTCAATGAGCAAGAGCGGAGCAAGATTCTGAAAATTCAATGAGCAAGAGCAAGAGCGGAGCAAGATTTTGAAAACTCAATGAGCAAGAGCAAGAGTGAGCAAGATTTTGAAAACTCAATGAGCAAGAGCGGAGCAAGATTCTGAAAATTCAATGAGCAAGAGCGGAGCAAGATTCTGAAAATTCAATGAGCAAGAGCAAAGCAAAATTTTAAAAATTCAATGAGTAAGAGCAAAGCAAAATTTTAAAAATTCAATGAGTAAGAGCAGAGCAAGATTTTAAAAATTCAATGAGCAAGAGCAAGAGCGGAGCAAGATTTTGAAAACTCAATGAGCAAGAGCGGAGCAAGATTCTGAAAATTCAATGAGTAAGAGCAAAGCAAAATTTTAAAAATTCAATGAGTAAGAGCAGAGCAAGATTTTAAAAATTCAATAAGCAAGAGCAAGAGCGGAGCAAGATTTTGAAAACTCAATGAGCAAGAGCGGAGCAAGATTCTGAAAATTCAATGAGTAAGAGCAAGAGCAAATGTGAAATATTGGTTAGGAGCAAGAGCGGAACAAAATTTTGATTTCAAACAATTTTCGTCTCGGGACAAAATTTTTCTTTCGATCAGAATTTGTCTCAATGCAAAAATTTGTTGTTCAAACCAAATTTGTCTCGAGACGAAAATTAGCCATCGTTAGTTTCACACTTACCTAACTCTCAAGTCATTTAAATCTCCATCCCGTAAAATCCCGTTTTAGATTTATTCGTTTGTCTTGTTCATGTTATTTCAAAGGTTGATTCGTTTTTATTCTTGCTGATAGCACTTAGAAAAAGTAATAAACTAGAGATGGCCTCGGGACTTTGTAGAGAAGTAATTTATGCGAAAAAATAATGAAAAAAATTTATAGTAATTTTAAAGCTCTGTAAGCTCGTTTCCATACATAAAATTGTACAATTGCTCTCGCTCTTGCTCCGAACAAGAGCAAGAGCGGAGCAAAATTTCAGGATTTTCCAAGCACTGGATGTAGGCTTTCATTTAAACCAAAAAACCTTTCAATTTATATGACAAAAGTGTATGTAATAGTGGAAAGTTTGTAGGTTGGTCGATGTCGAGGGGGAGGTACATCGACCGTGAAATCAACCAATCTACAACTTTTGTACTATTAGATATATATTTTTGTCACATTTTGAAAAATATTTTTGACTTAGAAGAAAGCTTAGATCCTGGGCTATTGTTTGGTTAGAAAAAACTAAAAAAGCGTATTTGAGCACAAAAGAAGTTCGAAAAAGTCGACCTCGTCCGCGACCAAGATCAAGGGGCCTGACCAGGGGCCTTCAAAAGTTGGCCCAACTAAACAATTTACAGATTTTAATAATTTTTCTAAACATTAAAAAATTGAGAAAAACTCAGAAAAACCGATTTGCTCAAAGTTGAAAAGTAGACTGGACAGTCGCGAATATCGGATTTACAAATATTACCAAAGCAAAAACCCTAAAATGCATACCGTATTTCCTATAATTGCCACTCAGGGGGTTAATTAGAAGTGTGCATCTTGTAAATATGCTTATTAAGACTTTTGAAAACTCTACCGGGCATTTTTTACAAAGCTAAAAACTTCAGAAAATGGAAATTTCAGACCGTTGGAAGTTAGGGAAGGGCGGCAATCAGATAAATATTGTAAGCTCTAAGTCTTTATGACAAAAATCTAAAACGCATATTGTGTTTTTTTGCAGCCAATTAAAAAAGTAAGCTTTTTAAGTTAACAATTGCTGTTGAGTGTGCCCTTCTAGTTTTTTCCCTTCCTGGATCCACATATTTTTAGGCAGATTCAACAATACTAGAATTCATGTCGTGGTTGAATATGACTCGAATGAGATCTTAAATTCAACTAACAACTAGAAAAGGACAAGAACATGAAGGTGAACCATCAAGAGCACCACTTCCCATCTGCTGCCCTCTTAATCGATCATGCTGCACAATTCGAAAGTTATGCAACTACTACTAAGACAGATTAGGTGGACAGGAAACAACAGTCAATTAATTGGCAAGAAAAATACACACAACCACTACCAAACCACATCTACTACATGGCTTAGAGCAGCCTGAGGGTATGGTTCGCCAATTGGTTGTTCATTGAGCACTAACTATATTCATATAGCTAGACCATCAACCTCCCACAGAGGTGTCATTGTTCTTTCCTTTACAGTTGTCTCACAGCTATGCCCCCTACAGTTATCTTGTAACACCTTGAATTAGGAGTGCTGGGATTATGTGGAGGCTGCCAAATGGGTTAATCGCATTATATTCTAAGATGCTCGGGGAGAAGCTAATGTTAGTTTTAGAGGTGTCCCATTACAACATGCAGGCAAAAAAGCTGTTTGTGCTTAAAATCAGTGGTAAAACAAAGGTCAAACTGGTTCTATTCTAGAATCGGGTGCCAAAAACAGCTTACTATTAAACAGCAGGGAAGAGCAAGCTGTTTTTCGCAAAAAATCAACAGGGGGACCAAGGTGTTTTTCGGCACTCGATTCTAGAATAGAACCAAACTTATGATATGGTCAATTTTTGAAACACTGAAATATAATAAGTGTAGGCAAGGTAGCAATGTAAATTTGGACAATGGTAAAAACGGCTAGCATTAAAATCTGCTGTAAAAACTACAATTTCGCTGCCAAATCAAGCTGTCCAGATTCACAAGTTTTTTTTATTAGTAATTTTAGAAGCAGATTTTATTTGGCAGAGTCGGACAGCGAATTTGAAAAATTTTTGGTGCACTTAAAATATAGCTACAATAAGAACAATTTGTGCATGTATCCCATGTGGTCTAACGGTTAGGATTGGTGGCTTTCACCCACCCGGCCCGGGTTCGACTCCCGGCATGGGATTACCACTTTTTTCATTTTTGCAAATCTTTTGCATTCAATGAAATGGACTCCAATTTTATTGTTATTTTTTAAAATTTGTTATCGCAAATTTAGTTTTGCTATTTTTTCTTCTGCTTCAAAAAAGGAATATTTGAGGATGCGCAACAAAGAGAAGAAAAAATCTGTTTGTGGATAAGTGTTAAAGTGGTCCTCCCGAAAGCACTTAATTGCCTCTAATGCCTCAATTGAAAGTGGCGGACAGTCCTTTGAATGGGTTTTGAGTGAGGACAAGAGCTGTGGTCAAGAGTGTTGTGCCATCGCCACCATATTTTGTTGCTCTTTTTACAATCGGCACTTGAAAGCCGTAAGTAGTGGAGGAGAAAAAACAATTGAAGGAAACAATAATAGATGGCATTTATTATTGTTGCAAGCAACAGCTAAATGCTGGTTCTGGAAGAGCTGGATGTTATGCAATATTGGAGGAGATGATCGCTTGCATTATTTAGGATTTGTAAAAAAGGAAAAAATCTCTCGAATTTCACAGTAAACTGATAATGAGTTGGAGCAGTCCACTTGCATCCTCAACAATAATAAAGTGTTTTAGCAAGTTTGGGCAGTCTTGAATGGAGGGAAGAGTGCTGCCACAGCCTGGGATGATCGATTAGTGCAGCACAAGACATAGTAATTACTGTGATGACACAGACAAAAAGATTAACTGTGAAGTAGTTGATGGATGGAACAGTCGAGAATACATGCATCAGTTTGTCTTACAGTATGACTCCAACTATTTGTGAAGAAAACAACCAATTCAACCAACTTTTGACTCGATGCAACCAATGATGAGCAAACTTATTCACCACCAAAAATGTAATGGGAACTTATTTAGTTGGGAGGGGGGGGGTGGCGCATTTTTTAATTTTTCGTAAATCATGTTTAAATGACTCCTAAGTAATTCTTATGTGCTTAAGACAATGAGAAAGTTATTTTGTGACACTTTTCCACATAAAAAATCGATTTTTTGAAAAAAATTTTTTGACCAAAATGTGAATTTTTGCATTGGGGGACGAAGGTAAATCACCTTGTATCAAGGTATTCTACCCCATTTTGGTCACTGGAGCTAGGCAAAAAAGAGCCACTATATGCATTTTTCATCAAGAGTCTTGCTTGGAATCATGTCTAAGGTAAGTGAGTGTGCGCATCTCTAACTCTCAAGCCCCCTGCGCCCTCGAAGGGCCCCCGAATTTTTTTTAAGGCAACAAATTTTATTCAAGTGAAGTAGTAGCGATAACAACAACATAACCCCCTTCGGGGGCGTAGCGGCTTGGTGGCTAGGGCTTGAGATGCGCACACCCACATACCTTAGACACAAGTCACTCGAAAGTGACTCTGGATGCATGAAAAAAGCATCACACCAGAGTTTCTTTACGCGGTAGGCCCTAGTTAACAAAACTATGTTCAAACTCAATCTTTTTCAAGTATCAAGGTACCATTTTTCAGTTTGCTTTCGCTGAATTAGAGATAGGCAATGGAACAGCATCAAATCAGTCAAATCAGAGCATCAAATCAGTGTCTACAAAGACTATAAGTGCGAATAGATCTGTTTTGTCACCTGTTGTTAAATAAAAAGTCTTTTCAATCGAAATTCATTTGTAGCTTTGACGTTTTTAAGGTGGTTTACCTTGGTCCCTCAAGGCAAAAAGTCGATTTTAATAAAAAAAAAACGACTTTTTATATGAAAAAAGTGTCTGAAAACAGCTTTTTATCGTTTTTAGCGTATAAAAATCACTTAGGAGACGTTTAAACATGATTTAAGAAAAATTAAAAAATGCGCACCAAAGTCACCCCCCCCCTCCCCCACCCCAATTAGATAAGTGCCATGTAAATATTTTGGTAAATAGAAAAGAAAAATTGATGCTAGTGTCATATACACTCCCCAATAATTTTTGGAGGGTGTCGTAAACCTCCAATTTTTTAAAAATCTATTCTTTTAGGTATCAGCCAGGAGCAGCACACTCCCCACTGCAAGAATAGAAAATAAAAAAAATTTTGGGGAGGGTATATGACACTAGCGCCGAAAAATTAATGCATGCCATCAAAATTCAATCTTTAAATTTGCTGCCAAAATCTTTAATTTCGCTGCTAAATCGATTCTGCTGCCGAAAGTCGACTCAGCTGGCGGGATTGGTCAATTCATCCATTTGAATTGACTCCACTGGCGGCTCAACTTCGACTCAACTACCAATCGACTCAACTGAACCAAAAAATAAAGAAAAATTAAATTAACGTAGGTTAGAAAAATCCCATTGTCTAGTCAAAATACCCCCTTAAAGTCTGTCCTCCTTTGATATTATAGAAATATTATGACCGGAATATGACCGAACAAAGATTATGACCGGTAATTTTCCCGACTCTAGATAAAACCAACCACAAAAAAATTACCACACGCTCAGCTCAGATGTGTAAAATACAATCCAACACTTTTTATCCTCGATTTTGAAGTCTTTCGCAAGATCATGAAATGCATATCATTGGCTACAGAAAAAGGCTCAAGTTATTTCATCCCTTAATTTTTCACATTGATCTTTGAAGTTTTTTAGCTGTTTTCTTTTGACAGTCTGATCCCGAAAAACGAGGATTCCGATTTCTGCCAGTAAATTATTGTTTTTACCCGACCAAATGTTAGGCTCAAATTGGTTTACCCGGTCAAATTTTTTTTCGCCCCGTCAAATTTGAAAACATTGTTTTTATCTCAAAATTTTTATCAAATGTTTCTAGCATTTTCACACCAAAATGTAGCTTCGCATCTCAGCTTTCTAGCGAGCTATCAACTGACTCACTGAAATTTAAAAATATTGGAGAAAAAAGTCTTTGTATGGAGAAAATTTTTCAAAGACTTTTTATTAAGGTTCTTACACAGTTAACTACTTTTTTTTTAATTTGACCTTATTTCTTGTTTTTATGCGATTTTTTCACTAAAATTTTGAGCAGGTCACCCAACGTTTGAAAGCCTAGAATGTTGGCTACCCAATGGTATAAAAATTTCTTGGTTTTGTGCACAAAAATGTATATATTTCAACACAAACACTTTCGAACTATTTTCGAACTATTTCGAATTAAAAGTTCGAAAATAATTCGAAAGTGTTTGTGTTGAAATATGTACATTTTTGTGAACTAAACCAAGAAATTTTTATACCATTGGGTAGCCAACATTCTAGGCTTTCAAACGTTGGGTGACCTGCTCAAAATTTTAGTGAAAAAATAGCATAAAAACAAGAAATAAGGGCAATTTTGTTTTTAAATCGAGTTAACTGTGTGACAACCCTACTTTTTATGCAACTTTTTAACATTTTGAAAATTTTATTCATAAAAACGTATATTTGCTCTTAAATTTACAATGTTCAAACCATCTTTGACAAAAAATTACAAAGCTGTGTGTGTGTGTGTTTAAATTTCTGGATTAAACTCTTGTTTATGTCTAGAATACAAAAACAAATACTCTACCCGAAAATCTCTGTCATGCATTTCAGTCCGATTGCACACTCAAACAGCTACACGGATATAGCTTCAATTAAACAAAGTCCGTTTTCCAAATACACTGTCCACTTCGATGAAGCGGTCCATTGAATCAGTTAGACCATGTTTGACTGAAATTTGTTCATCAACTACTTTTTTTCGCGTCTAGTCAAAAAAAATTCCGAGTTTATTCCCAAAAGTCAATCCTTTAGCAATTTTGTAAAAATGATCCAGTCTCCGGAATTTGACCTGGGCATTCAGAAGCACTTGAGAATGAACAGAGGCCGGCCAGAATGGCTTGCACTTGACAAACCATGGAAACAATGACTTTCAAAGGCTAGAGTGTTCATTGATCTATTGTAACAAGCACGAGAGGACAGGCATAACATCAGAAAGTAAGATTTGGATTGCTGGGATGGTCACTGCATGTGAAGTCATAAATGAATTTGGGTTTTACAGCCACTAACAAACACAAAGTAAAGTGAACACAAAGTTTACGAAAGACAGTGATACCATGGTATAACAAAGGCCTTACACGGAAGGTCGAGCTCTTTGAAAAAATGGTGTTGGTGACTTCCAAAAATGGGAATTTTTATATTTTTCGGTGCATAACATCATTTCTTATTGTTTTTTAGAGTAAAAAATTTCAGTGAGGCAGAAAATCCCAGGCTTTCTATATGTAATAAAAGATGTCAGAACTGATTAAAAAAAATTTTCAGAAAAAACTGATCTGAATTTTATGGAAAAATTGGCAATTTTTTCGATATGAAAAGTCCTCCACGCTAATTTTTTCACTTTTGCCACGAACACTTTTGCCATTTCGAAATACCGTATAACCTCTATTAATATCCCCGGGGACATTATTTTTCGACCCCTCTCTAGAGGGGGACATAAATAGAGGGAGGGGAATTAATTTTCAACTTTGGCGGCGCCGAAGACGCCGAAAAATTTTAGAATAAAAAGTTTGGAGCACAATTTTTTAACTAATGTCAAGACCTCAGTGAGAGAATTGGAAAAAAAGCAAGAAAAGGAAATCATACAACTGTATTTAGCAGGCTGTAAATTTTAGTTTAGTACGTATTTAGGAACAACGCCGGTGGATCAAAGCGAATGAGGCTGGATGGTGCCGGGCGACCTTTACTCTACCCACTTTTTGACGTACAGCTGGCTGAATGAAATGAGTAGATTAATGTAGGTAACATTAGTACTACGGGCCATGAAAAAATGCGGGTGACGGTATGCTTGAGTGCTCGATCGGACGGGAAAAAGTTGCTACCTTATGTTTTCGTGAATAGGAAGCGTCCGGTGCTAGCAATCCTCAACCAGTTCAAAGGCAAGCTTATCATCAATTGGGCCGGCTCAACATGGATGAATGATTCTTCGACAGAGGACTATTTGCGGCAAGTCATCAAAGCGGGAGGTGTATTTTCTGGAAAGCGATTACTTGTCTGGGATGCCTTTGCTAGTCACAAGAGCGAGAAGACCCTAGCGGTGCGGAAAAAATTGGGCATTGAGTTTGCGTTCATCCCCGGCGGTTGCACAAAATTTATCCAGGCATGTTGACTGCGTAAACACGTTCCACAGGTATCGACTCTATGTTTGTACTATGCTTTACAGTCTCCGCACGTCAGCTGGAACAAGCCGTTTAAGAAAAGGATTCGCCACTATTATAATATCTAGATGAGCAATGGTGATCGACAAGAATTTACGACTGCAGGAAATCCTAAGGCTCCAGCTCAGGAGGTCGTCTTGGACTGGGTTGAGCGTGCTTGGCAGGAACTCTCCAAAGAAGTCATTGTCAGATCCTTTAAAGGTACACTTCTATGCCTTAACTTTAAATCTACCTCGATATCTTTTAGTTTGTACGCTTACCACTTCCATCGATGGATCAGAAGATTGCGATATAGCATGCTTCAAGCCGGAAGGACCAATCGGAGTAAGGGGCCTAGAAGTTCTTCGTAAGATCAGAGCTAAAGAATTGGGTCGTGACGGACAAAATGACGAAGAAAAAAACTTGGTGCCAGTACTACTAGTGATTGCTTAGGTAGTGCTTCAGAAGATGATTACATCTGCGACTTTCGCAGCAAAACTCAGCAAAACTAAAAGTGTATCCGATATTTATTGTGTTCTATTTGTACATTTTTTCGAAAAATGCATTTCAGCATTCATTCTAAATGCATTTTCAGCTTCAACCCCTTCGATTATGTAGTACCTAAGAGTAATGTCCTTCCTGAAATTAATATTTGGAAATGTAAATGCTAAATAACCCCTCGTCATAGTTCTCTTTGGAGTCCACTGAGAGTGAAGAGAGAAGCAGAAATCGATGGGAATAATGAATACATTCTGTTTGCAATGCGGTCCTATTAAAATTCCTTTTTTGTTATTTGTATATTGAATTCTCGTTTTATTTTTACTTCAAAAATATTCGTAGAAAACCTCGCATTGTAGATTAAATATTTGATTAACGCATATATTCCACCTATTTCCTCATTATGGTAGGATCCTAAATGGGCACCCAGTACAGACTGCAGTAGGAACCGTTCAAAAAAAGTTTACTGCTTGCTTTGTCGTCTTTTGTGTTGTCTGTCCTCCTTTTCTGGTCACCGTGCTATTTATATGTACAGGGTGTCCTAATAATTAGAGTCAAGAATCAGAGACTTTCTTTCTTTCTTCTCCTTCTCCCCGATTTTTTTTCGTGGGTCATTTTGCAAAAATATGCTTTTGTAAATCGACTCAGCTGAGGATGATAATTTTTTCGCCTATGTCAATAATTTGGATTGGTTCAGTTGGGGTCTCGGGTTTTCGTTAATCTAGCTGCAAGTGGTTCTTGTCCATAAAAGATGGAGACTGAGGAAAATCGTGTTTCTGAAATTATATACAAAATATCATAATTGAAATTTGAGGTAGAGTAGCGGACAAAAGTCCTGCCTCACCCACTATTTATTTGGAAAACACAATTTTGTCAGTCTAATTGTTCATGTTTTGTACAAGTATACGAATGCGTTTGAAAGAACGTTTTTCGGGCTACATTTTGGATATAAGCATTCTAAGCTTTTATTTGAAAAATAATTCTTTTGCAGTCATTCTTTACGAGGTGTCCCTTTTTGAGGCGGGCAAAAGTCTTGCCTCACTCACTAGCATCCACACAATACACAACCAAAACTGGACGATACATAAGGAAAACATTTATTCAACAACTAATAATTCGTGGCGTAGCCCTTCGAAGCAATAACAGCAGCACAACGAGCAGGCATAGAGTTAACCAATATCATAATAACATCCAAACGGATTTTCTTCCATTCTGCACACAAAGCCTTGAACAAATCGCCCGTCTTTGAATAGATGCGAGTGCGAATTTGCCGATCCAGGTGCTCCCAGAGATGCTCGATAGGATTGAGATCCGCACTTTGCTACGGGCACTTCAGAACCTCCACATCATTCTCGGTGAACCACTTCCTCAGGAGCTTGTCCTGCATGAAGATCCAATCGTCGGAGAGACAAGTGATTGCGTGCTCAGTCATGTTGTCGTCCAGAATGCCTTTGTACATCTCAGCGTTCATCTTGCCTTCGATTCGAACCAACGGGCCGACACCATCCCTCGAAAAACAGCCTAAAACGTCAAAAAATGCAAGGCCGAAAAAACCAAAAAAATACCCCAAACCATAACCGATCCACCTACGTGCTTGACAGTAAGAACTTGGTACTTTGGATCATTTCTTTTGCCGCGCGTCTCACGTTCCTTTACATTCTTCTTCGAGATCCACGGTTTCTTTGATGGACGAGAAGCAGGGAGATTGGCCTTCCTGAAATAAAGGTTCTTCACATTTTTCCCCAACAAATTCGAAGCTTACTTGAGAATTCTTCTGGCTGTGCGTGTGCTTATTCCGAGACCAAGACGCTCATTCGCATGTTTGGTGACATCAGTAGCAGTCTTCAGAGGATCCTTTTTGACGATTCGAACCAAAGCTCTGTCATTCTTTTTGCTTGACTTGCGCGGCCGACCACTGCGAAGAAGAGTTTTAGCGCTGCCAGTTGCTTCAAACTGCTGATTGATCCGCACAACGGTCTTCTGGTCCACACCGAAAAGCTTCCCTACGGCTCGGCTTGATAATCCACCCAAACTCGCCCTTCGAATAGCTTCTTTCGTCTGCTCGGCAAGGAATTTCATCTGTAAACATAAAAGAATATAAGTTTTCACTCAGAAAACACTATCGTTGCAAGCAATATGACGAAAAGAATGCAGTGCTAGTGAGTGAGGCAAGACTTTTGCCCGCCTCAAAAAGGGACACCTCGTAAAAAATGACTGCAAAAGAATTATTGGCTATAGTGAAGAATAGGGTTCCAAAAATCAGCTTGGTCCCCCCTGTTGTTTTTCGTAGAAACTAGTTTGGTCCTATAATATTTAATAAATTTTAATAAAAAACAGCTTGGTCCCCCCTGTTGTTTTACAAATAAAACAACAGGGGGACCAAGCTGCTTTTTGGAACCCTATTCTTCACTAGCGCCGAATTATTTTTTAAATAAAAGCTTGGAATGCTTGTATCCAAAATGTAGCCCGAAAAAGGTTCTTTCAAACGCATTCTTGTACTTGTACAAAACATGAACAATTAGACTGACAAAATTGTGTTTTCCAAAAAAATAGTGGGTGAGGCAGGACTTTTGTCCGCTACTGTATGTAAAAACAGATTTCAAGAATACAGACTAAAAAGTTGTGGCCAAACAAAGTCGGCCCCTATTGTACAAATTAACTTATTTTTTCTTGGTCCGCTTGTTGTTTTTTTTGGCTTGTGCGTAGGCGCAGGATAGGCTAGCAAACGTTGGAATAGACTCAAAAATCTTTTTTTTTTACTTTTTGGTAGGCCGGGAAGAATGATTGAGTTCTGATGTGCGCTGTTCGTGTTTCGTCTAAATACAAGCCAAAAGTTAACAGGAGAAGACGGTAGGCGGAACTCCGAAATTTCCGTATTTTAACGGCGGCGAGAATCTGGAATTTTTAAAATGGAGTTCAGTTGTTTCATCCTGATTTCAATACGAATATTCCGGATTTTCGTCGCGCTTAAAATCCGAAAATTCTTGATTTGCGTCTACCGCCCAGGAAGACCAAGGCATAAAATGGGCTGGATTGTAAAAGAGGGTCTGAAAGGCCCCATTCTGAAAAAGCCAAAAAAATCTCCAAAATTGTTAGGGACCCTGTAAATAGCTGGTTGAACAAACTGAAAAAAAAACCATGCTTATGAGCAAACAAATGAGTGCATAGACTGCAAGTCTAAGCAAGTGGGTGGTGTATGATTGGTTATGTGCTACTTCTGCTCTAAAGCCATTTATTACAATTGATTAGCTTTTTTATTATTGCAAACTGAGCTTATTGTTCAAAAAATATTCATGTATGGCCGAAAATAGTGGAGCACTTCCTTTGTTTTGCATTGTTGTAAATGAGTCAACAACAACGTTTTCGAATTAATGAGATTATTTTGGTCGATTTGCAGTCAGCCTCAATCGTTTTGGCGTTTGAACAATGGAAGTGGTGTTTGAGGAAGAGGAGACAATCGACCACACTGAGCCAGCCATTTCAATCGGAGGCGAACAGCCAGCTGCTGGGCACAGCCACGCAATCAATGCTATCCTTCACGAGCAGGTTGGCTCATTCGCTTCTCCTCCTCCTCCCCCTTTTATGGCCACACTCTGGTGTGCGACTTGTTGATTTGGGATTATGGGCTGTGTACATGGCCACGTAAATTTTCACTGGATTTTTTTTTCCAAAGATTAAAAGAAAATTTGTTTTAAGATTAAATTTTTTACTCGACACTTTTTTGAACATAATTTATTTTGTCAGCTTAGCACACGAAAAAATTTTGTAAATTTCAAACTTTTCACACTGGCACTCCCACCGGGGATCCTAGTGCCGAATCTGGTGCCAAAATATGCCTTGGTTTCCCCTATATGTTAGAGTTAGAGCAATACTGTAATTGTGGCGGTTGGGGGGGATTATGGTCAACATGATCACTTTTCAGTAAAAAAAACAACAGGGTGGATCAAGGCATATTTGGGCACCACACAAACAAGTTTTTGTCAGTAAAGCCCGCGGTGCTCGCCACAACACCACCAATATTAAAAGCCGCAGGTCTTACTGGCAAAAGCTTTGACTTACTCAGAAAATACTGGTAAAATCCGAGTTCTTACAATTTTCGGACCAGACTGATCAGTAGCTTAAAAAGGGTTGAGGGTGTGGAAAGTAAGTGTAGTCATTTTTTAATTTGATTTTTAGGCAGTTCGTCTATTTGAACTTTGTGATCGTGATCAAAAAGGATTTATAGTCAGGGCTGATCTAGAGCAACTGAACTGCGTTTTGCCGGCTCACCAACTTGAACATTTCTTTGACACCAATGACAAACACAGGGTAAATGTGGTCAACAGAAACAACTTTCTGAAGGGAATCAGTAGGTTTACATATTTATATGCTGTCAAAGCTATCCACTCTCCGAAAGAAGGTGCCCAAGTGCCTTACACTTGATATAAAGGCACCCTCTCAAGGTTGTTCTCGCCCAGGGTCCACCACTTTTTAATCCCACCACTTTTAATTTTAATCCTACCAATGGTCTTTGGTTTTTATTTTTGGGGTCTGAATATAAAGATATCGTTTTTTTTAAATAGGGTATAGTTGTATTGACAAAATTGTTGCCATTTGCAAAATCGGAAAATGGCTTATGTTACATGGGCTTTGGATAGCTAGATGATTGAATTTGCATGCTAAAGTATTTATGAAATATTTATAGAACCAATATTAATGATGCACAACGTCAACAACAATAATAATAACAATAACACTAATAGTCTCAAGGACAGGAGGAAAGCAGTCGTTAACCAGAACAGTCTTGTCATCAGCCAAATATTTGAAAATTCTTCCGAAAAAAAGGTAAGTACAGTCGACTCTCGATATAACGTCCTATTTTGGCTGGTGCCTTGAGGGACGTTATAACGAGAGTCGACTTAACTGTGCTAGCAATTCAACTTTTCTTTCTGGTTAACTAAGACTATTGTGTGCATCACCTCTTGAGGTCATTTTACCTACACCGTGTGTTTTACGCCGTTTTAAACTTTCTTTTTATGTACCTTACAGGGTCCTTACTAGGGTTGTCGAGTCGAGTACTCGAAAATTTCGAGTTTCGAGTATCGAGTCGAGTACTCGAAAATCTCGAGTACTCGACAACCCTAGTCCTTACAATGCTTGTCCACGGTCAATGTCTTTGTACACTCAGGCTTTGTCCCTTTACTGACCTGACAAACATGGCTCTATTTAAGAAGAGGTACCATTTTTTGCCTTGGTCCCCCCTATTGATTTTTTCAGAATTGCAGGGCTAAGAAATTGAATGTTTTGAAGGTGTTCTTTGATCAGATGGGGAAAATATATGATTAGCTAAGCAGTTGAATTGTTATCTTGGAATTGTCGATGGTGTGTTATCAATAAAATTTACAAAAAAAATCAATAGGGGGGACCAAGGCAAAAAATGGTACCTGTTCTTAAATAGAGCCATAACATTTTACAGTCGACTCTCGGTATAACGGCCGGTAAGTAAGTATTTGGAAGATAACTTCTGTTAAAAAGACCCTGGATGTAACGATTCTCGTTATAACGACCCGGAGTTGGTTGGCCCCTTAAAAGACGTTATAACGAGAGTTGTCTGTATTAGTAAAGGAAAGGATTAACACAAAACATATATAAGGTCCCATTTTGGCTGGTCCCTTGAGGGACGTTATAACGAGAGTCGACTTAGCACTATCTACTGCTCATACCGTATTACCCTCAATACTTTTAACACACCTCCCCCAAATCGGGAATGTTTGAGGTCGAGATTTTCGGGTGAAAATTCATTGCATAAAAAGCAACATCGATAGAGCTCGTGGGAGTTAAGAAAACACATATAACAGATTTGGAAAATATTTTATCTGGGCTGAGATATGGGTTCTAAAAGTCGAGGGGGCTAATTATCAGAGAGGGGCTAATTAATAATGATAAAACGGTATGCTTGCAAACATACAAAATCCATTTGCAGAAACCTCCTCAACTAATTCTGACCGAAATCACACCTAAAGCCACCCGCAAGTTCAACTCAATTTCTTTGGAGGATGATGGAGAGCACAGACACTCCAACCACACCAGGAACAACTATAGAAAGGTTGGTTATCCGCCAATTGGCATGCAAAAATATAAATTTCCCAATTAACAGCAACCGCCAACCCCCCTCAAACTGGACTCAGTGGAGTCTCCCTCTCCCACCAGCAAAAAGTTGACTATCTCCATAGGGTTGACCGACTATGAAGGCAACGCGCCCACCACCGGCTTAGCCAAATTCTACAGTCTAGAGGCGGATTCAAGGAATTTTGACAACAGCTCACCACCTGCCACACCCAACAGAAGACATAACCAACGTCAGACCAGCAGGCGGACAGCCCTGGGGTTGAGGAAAAAAAGTGGTAGGGGAAGACCGCCGTTCTCTGCTCAAGTTGTGCCTTCTCCAATAGAAAAGTGCGGAATTGAATTGGGTGGATTGGATTTGGCAGGAGTTTGTGCCCATCCCCCACCCTACATCGACTACCCCCAGGATGGAGATGACGAGGAAGAGGAGTGCCACTCCAATGTGTTCGACAGTCCCCCTCTGCCTGTCCCTCCTATTGCAAGACAACTGTCCCAACCGATCAACTATGAGGATTCCCGAACTACCGCCACCCACTTTTTGTACGACTATGAGGACGAGAAAAGGCTGTTTAACAAGCGCAACCACAACCAGGTGCACATTTGCTTTGATATAAAGGTGTTTAATTGTGGAGGTGTGTGTTTAGTTTGCCCAAGTGATTGAACGAGCCTCCATAAGTCACAGTGATTTGTCTGTGACTACTTGTTCGCACAATGAGGAGTCCAACTATCGACTGGCGGCTTGTGAAAATTCCTTGGCTGATGTAGGTTATGATGCTGTTTGTTTATTTGATAAAAAAATTCTGACTAATTTTTTGCGTGTTCTATAAAAAATTTTGACCTGATACATTGAATACACAAAGTGACAGAGTGGGGATGCCGAAACCCTCAACTTCGGGACTTAGGGTATGCAGAGGGGTAGCCAGAATTTTTTTCAGGAAAGCCTAAATCCCCTCTTGAGGTCATTTTACCTACACCGTTTTTTTATTTTTACGCTGTTTTAAACTTCCTTTTTATGTACCCTATCGAAATCATGTTTAAGTCGTTTTTCATGTGTTGAAAACGTGTTGAAAGGCAAAAAAGTGGTTGGGAAGCACGTTTTTGCTACAGCAAAAAATATTTTTTGACCAAAATTTTGGGGTATAGACGAAATGAAACGATCGTCTTTTTTCGATTTTTAAAATTTATACGCACTTAGCAGGGGTGGGACGGAATTCCGATCTCCTTCTTGTATTGTCTGTTCTCTTGTATCTGACGGAATTCCAATTTTTTTCTTCCGGTTCCGATTTTTGTTCCGACTTTTTTTGTCTTCCGTCCCACCCCTGGCACTCAGGCTTAGGCTCAGGGTAGGCCAGCGCATGTTAGGACGGACTCAAACGTGTGGTTGTTTTTGAACTTTCTCTCTGTTTTTTGAACTTTCACAAAAAGAAATTTACAAAAAAAAAACAGGGGGACCAAGGCAAAAAATATTTTTTTTTGTTGTTGCCAAAACGTGCTTCCCAACCACTTTTTTGCCTTTCAACACGTTTTCACATGGTAAAACACGTGAAAAACGACTTAAAACTTGATTGTGGTACATAAAAGGAAGTCCTGCCCTGTTTTTAATATACAAGTTTTAAAAAAATTCAGATGGGAGGGCTAAAGCCCGGTTAGCCTACCTGGATTCGTCTTTGGTATCACGTCAAAAATTTCCACAAAAAGTATAAGAAGCAAATAGCGTATGAAAATATCAGCCGTCAATTATCGTTGAAAACTTGACAAAATGCTTTCGAAGCAAAAATTTCAAAGTCCCGGCTACGGTAAATTTTTACAAAAATTTGTCTGTTTTTTTTTAATTTTCGTTTTTCGTCGATGTTTTCAAGAGTCGAAATTTCCACACTACCCTGCTACGGCTACCAGACAATTTCTAGAAAATATTAGAAAATGTCGCGTGACATTTTAGAAATTGTCTGGTATCCTCCTGCTACTCACCATCTACTTTCTAAACGACTTATAAATCTAGGAAATGAGAGAAGCAAGTCGCAAATACAAGGGAACGGCTGATTTGGTGAGTTAACTCTCACACTAAGCCAGTAGCTAAATACAGTCAAACCTCGTTTATCCGGCACCCCCAAAAAGTTCATTCCCGACTTTTTTCAGCTCAATTTTCGAAGTCTTTTGCTAAATGTGATTCGCCAGTCTAGTCCGAAATATCGCAAGGATTCTGATTTTGCCATTCGTTTTTCCAAAATCTTTAAATTTCGCCATAAAGACCCGCGGACGTCGGTTATCCGGCACCTGATTTTCAAAAGGGGTGCCGGATAACCGAGGTTCGCGGGTCTTTATGACGAAATTTAAAAATTTGAAAACGACCGGCAAAAACAGAATCCTTGCGATATTTCGGACTAGACTGGCGAATCACATTTAGCAAAAGACTTCGAAAATTGAGCTAAACAAAGTGTCGGTGTCGAACTTTTGGGGGTGCCGGATAAACGAGGTTTGACTGTAGCAAGTGTTTTAGGACCTGAGGACGCCAGACAGAATATTCAAAGTAGTTTTTGTGGGAGACTCAGCAGTGGGCAAGACCTGTTTTTTACACAGGTCCACTTGCTCTATTCCTCAACTATTTTTACAGTTCTTTAATTTGCATCTGTAGATTTTGCCACAATCGTTTTAAGCCTCTTTTCAATGCAACAATTGGAGTTGACTTCACAGTCAAGACTATTCGTCTGCAAGACCGCCTGGTTGCTGTGCAACTCTGGTAAACAATTTCGAATAGCTTTAAAAACTAGAAAATTTTAACTTAAACTTTTCGCAGGGACACGGCTGGACAGGAGAGGTAGGCTCAATTTTATGGATCAACAAGATGGTTTACAGTTGATTGCTACAGTTAACTCCCTCCATAGTGGCTATTCTGGACATTAGAGTTGGCCCGGAATCCCGGCTTTTTTCAGATTCCGATTTCGGAAATAAAAATAGATGTAATATATGTTTTTAAGTAAATCAATTCCATTACAAATATAGACCTAGGGACGTTTAGCCCCCTTTTTCCATTTTTCAAATTCGCGCATTTTTGAATTTTTTGGTTTTTGGTGCATGAACTTAAAATTTTCAGCTTAGGTGAAGCACTAGGGGCAGGGTAGGCCAGCGACTGACAAAATGTGTGTCCCAAAAATTCGAAAAAGAAGCGAATTCAAAAAATGAGAAAAGGGGCAGAATGCCTACGCTGAGCCCACTCTATAAAATTATCTCTATGGTTGGCCACTTTGACGAGGGGGAGAGACACTTGGAAGGAGTCGGCTGTGTATTTAACTGTTTCACAGTTGTGTATCGGCCGAAGCACCACTAACTTACTTGCAGGTTTCGCAGCATCACCAAGCAATATTTCCGGAAAGCAGATGGAGTTGTTTTAATGTATGATGTGACCTCGGAGCAGTCCTATTTGAATGTTCGCAATTGGATAGAGTCAGTTAGGGTTGGGGTGGATGATGGCTGCGTCATGTGTTTGGTGGGCAACAAGGTGAACTTATCGCTTGTATTCTTAATAATCCATTGTTTAGGTCGATCTTTACCCTAGTGAGCATTGCAGGAGTGTGACTTACCAGCATGGAAAAGCTCTTGCAGAGGTTAATTTCTTACCTTTTTGTTTTGCTCAAGCACATACAGTCAGCCCTCGTTAATCCGCCACCCTCGATAATCCGCCACCCTAGGGCCGGTCCCAAAAAAGCTAAAGTTAAGTAAAGGTAGGGTAATCGTACCTCGATAATCCGCCACCCTAGGGCCGGTCCCAAAAAAGCTAAAGTTAAGTAAAGGTAGGGTAATCGCACCTCGATAATCCGCCACCCTAGGGCCGGTCCCAAAAAGCTAAAGTTAAGTAAAGGTAGGGTAATCGCACCTCGATAATCCGCCACCCTAGGGCCGGTCCCAAAAAGCTAAAGTTAAGTAAAGGTAGGGTAATCGCACCTCGATAATCCGCCACCCTAGGGCCGGTCCCAAAAAAGCTAAAGTTAAGTAAAGGTAGGGTAATCGCACCTCGATAATCCGCCACCCTCGTTAATCCGCCACCCTGAGGCCGGTCCCTAGGGGTGGCGGATTAACGAGGGTTGACTGTAGAACAGTTAAAATTCGCCAAGCAGCCAGACTTATTTTTGCCCCAAAAGGTTGCCGCTTTGATACATTTGTTCCTTTATTTCAAAAAATATTTGCCATTAATGATCTTCTTTAAAAATAATGTGCTATTACAAGTCTTCACATTTTTAAGCTAAAAGTGAAGAGCTTTCGAAATGCCGGAACACAAGTGTACTTGGTTTCCGAAAAATTAAAGTACGTGTTCTGATCTAAAACCGTTAATTAGGACTTGCACAATTGTTTGAAATTTATGCTAAAAACACTTTTTCCGTGCATTTTTTCATGTCCTTAAAGGGGCATGCCCACGCTAATAAGAGGTGTTGCCCGGGAATTCAAAATTTTATCCTATTCATTGAACTTCTGAACGAAATTTTCAACTTGGTTTCTAACAAAACCATACCTAAAATTAAATCCTAGGCCTTGTTTTGTTAAAAACCAAGTTGAAAATTTCGTTCAGAAGTTCAATGAATAGGATAAAATTTTGAATTCCCGGGCACCACCTCTTATTAGCGTGGGCATGCCCCTTTAACACTCAAAAGGCTGAGCGGCATTTTTGCCTAGTTGGACTCAGAATTTCACGCTGAACACAATGGTGTTTTAGGTTTTTAAAATTTTTATCAAAAAAGTTTCGCTAGCCCTTCTGAAAATTTGAAGTTTTTTTAATTTTTGTCTTGGCACGAAAGTACGAAAAATGGTCAAAACTTTTTATACATTAAAGATTTTTCTAAGCTGTAAATCATATCTTGTAGAAAAGAAGCGGAGCTATCTTTTGACTGGTTATTTGTACAAATGGGTGATTGAAAATATGTGAAAATTTGAATAAAAAAGTGTAAAAATAGAAGAAATTTGAAAATCGAAAGTTTGGAAAAAGTTGAAAACAGTGGAAATGGAGGCTATTTTGTTGAAATTTGCCTGTTTTTCGAATCAGTCATATTTTGAAAAGTTTGTGGTGGGCTGGAATTTTTTTTGTTTGAAAATGGTGCAAATCGTGAAAAAAGTTGGCAAAATTGTTGAAAAAGACTGATTATTTTAGTTTGTGGAAAATTGAATTTTGGGGTGAGGCGCTCAACGTACCCACCATACCACTCAGGTTTACCTTGTAATCTTCAGACTTAATCGGCTATAAATTTCAGAGAGATTTCTACAAATAACCAGTCAAAAGATAGCCCCGCTTCTCTTCTACAAGATATGATTTACAGCTTAGAAAAATCTTTAATATACAGTCGAACCTGGATATAACGCGACCTATTAAAGCGGCTATTTGGCCAGAAGTAAAGAAAAATGACTTAACTAGACCCCTGATATAACGCGACTTTCAGATGGTCCCTAGGGGTCGCGTTATATCCAGGTTCAACTGTATAAAAAGGTTTGACCCAGGAGTTCGATAGCGAATTTCTAAAATAAAGGCATCTAGTGTCAAAAAAAAAGGCAATTTAAAGGAATTTTCACCAAAATAAAGGCAACTTAAAGGCATGTTGTCCCTATGCTTCAAACCCGACAAAAATCAACAACTTTATTGACGAACAACATATTTTTCTCCCCCCCCCCTTTCCTGCTTTCAACAACTCTTTCTGCCCAAGAAAGTAGTCATAACTTTCATAACATTCGTCAAAGTGCGCCTTTATTTTCAAAAAAAAATTAAAGGCAAAATTTTCAAATTAAGAGCAATGCCTTTAATTAAGGGATATAATCGGACCCCTGGTTTGACCATTTTTCGTACTTTCGTGCCAAGACAAAAATTAAAAAAACTTCAAATTTTCAAAAGGGCTTTTGCGAAACTTTGGCCTATTCCACAATGGGTACCATTTTTTGCCTTGGTCCCCGTGTTGTTTTTCACCATTTTTTTCGAACAGTGCAATATTTTTTGTGCTATTTTATGATTTAGCAAAATGGCACGCAAGCATCTTGTTGAAACGAAAGAAGTTATCAATTTGGAGGATATACGACTAAAAAAGTACAAAAAAAGTAAAGCGGCTCTATGGAACAAGCGATAAATTGCCGGCATCTTACATCAGTGAAGCAGTTTTCCGTCAAAATTGTCGAGCGAAAAAATGGAATTATCTCAAAAAGTTTTTCGAACAAATTAGAAAGATGTATGAATGATGCGTTGCATTAGTTTTGAATAAAAAAATGGTGAAAAACAACAGGGGGGACCAAGGCAAAAAATGGGACCCATTGTGGAATAGGGCCGAAACTTTTTAGATAAAAATTTAAAAAAAAACCAAAACACCATCGTGTTCAGCGTGAAATTCCGAGTCCAACTAAGCAAAAATGCCGCTCGGCCTTTTGAGTGTTCAATTGGATTTAGATTGTATGTAATGTAACATTGAATTTAGGAATTCGACATGATCTTCTTTGAGACAAGTGCCTACACTGGACTTGGTATCAATGACTGTATGAGAGCACTCGCTTTGTAGGGTTTTTGTTCACATGGTTTTCTCTCATTTAAAATATGCTATTCCCATGCAAACTTTTTTAATTTTGCAATTTGTATGGTCTTTTTTAAATATTATTGCAGTACAGGCGGGGCCGCAACCTCAACTTTTTCAAGGGGGAGGGTAATTTGCCTGATTTTTTTCGGTCAAGAGGAGGATGACGTATCCCCCTGTTGACTTGTAAAAGTGGGGTGCGGTTAATTACCCATATTATCAAACCTCGAGCAAAAACCGGGTTTTATATTGTCTTGCCCTGTATATTTTCTTAAATATTCTTGCCTAAAAAGTGTTCAAATTTACAGTCGTTTGCAACAAAGAGAGCAGGAACACCTGGAAGAGGCACTCAAACTGGAGATGTTAATGGGCAGCTGCAAGTCTAGTTGGTGTTGTGTTTGAACGCTTTTATCCTAATGACACTTAGCGGTGCTTAATTGATTTACGCTCAGCAAGGACGTCAGTAGTGATACTAGCATTGACTATTTTTACGCTTGCTAATAAAAAATTATTAAAATTATGTAGACACAAAACAACATACACCTGATGCAGACTAACAATAAGACTTTTTTGAAAATTCCTTGCAATAGGGCTAACCACATGCAGGGTGGCCCAACATAAACGCATGAATTCATTTTCGCCATAACTTTTTTTAATTTGCGATGGTTTGACAAGATCTTTTTTTTATTTGAAAGCTGAATAGATGAGAAATCGAATGACACTGAACATGCATAGAAATCATTCTTTAAACACACCCTAATTCTAATGAGCGAAAATAAGAATAATTTCACCCATTCCTCATTTTTATCCCCTTAAATAGTTAAACAAATCTCTATATAGTATTTGGGTCGGGTGGGTGGGTGGTTCACACTTTTTATAAATTATCAAAAAATATGGTCATAAAAGGCTCGAAAATTTTTGTTGCAGGATTTTTTAGATTCGCCTTGATGTCAGCTTTCGTTTAAAAAAAGAGCGGCGAGAAATTCGCATTTTTAAGAGGGGCGTTGACAAAAGTATGCAGGCCATTGTCGAGTTTTCCAATAAAAGTTATGTTTTTGCCATTTGCAGGCCATTTTTTAAGAAAAAATTTTGTTTGAGATTTTTTACCTTTTTTCGCAAACCCGTGTAATCTATCAGACTGTGCAATGATTTTTTAGTTTCGCGCGTGTTTTGCGATCAGTTATCAATTATTAATAGGCACAAACACTATGGAGGCGCTGATAGGCGCCTATTACCCCTTGTATACTGTGAATTTACATCCAACGTGGGAACCGTTCGAACTATCCCCCCCGCCTAACTTTAATCTGGTGCTTTTATCTTGTAGCCCATAGTCGATTTACTTAGTGTCCTAAAGGCGGACAAAGAGAAATTTTGAGTTTAGCGCCTCGAAAACTCAAAATTTAATGACTAGCAGTGAAGTTTTTAGAAACTATGGGTGAAATCATTCTTATTTTTGCTCGTTAGAATTTGGGTGTGTTTAAAGAATGATTTCTATGCATGTTTGGTGTCATTCGATTTCTCATCCATTTGGCTTTCAAATAAAAAGAAGATCTTGTCAAACCATCGCAAATTTAAAAAGTTATGGCGAAAATGAATTCATGCGTTTATGTTGGGCCACCTTGTATTTTTGTTTACGAGGGAGCTTCCCGGGGTGTCATTTTTTGGACCCTTCACGTGAACTGTTTTATTGCATATTTAAATTATAAAAAATTAAAAAATGCTTATAGAATTTCAAAGTCACTGTCAAATTTTTGATTCCCTGCGAGACAAAAAAAACATTTTAACCTGGAAGAAATTCGAAAAATGCTGTAACTAATTTCAACCTTCAAATTACTCTTGGATGTCAATACCAGTATGTCCCATAACTCTTCGCGTTTTTTTTCATTTTTCGCTAAATTTTGCTAAAATGGATTGTTGCTATTTTTTGTGTGCTTAGATGCCTCGAGGACAAGGAATCAAGCCTGAAATCGGCAATCATCTTCGCCATACTATGCTCTTTCTCTATGACAAAGGACTGAATGCAGTGAAAGCAACAGAAGAGATCAACAATGTTTACGGCCAGAGACTGTCAATATTGGTTTGCTTTTGAATCGGCCAGTTCGCTTATCGTTTTCGCACGTCCTGTCCCCATTCTTGAACTTTGTAAACCTAAATGAAAAGCAAGAGCATCAAAACCAGCTGAATCAGATTCAAAAGCAAACCAATATTGACAGTCTCTTTTCTTCAGGGTCTCGTGGCCGTAAACATTGTTGATCTCTTCTGTTGCTGTCACTGCATTCAGCTGTAGGACATGTCTAATATACCACTAATATACCACATCCTTCGTGCGACCACCTGGGTATGCCAACTGAGTAATATACCATTCAGGCACCACTACCTAGAAACTGCCATCTACCACTACCAAAGTACCACTTACTTCAACCACTTTAGACTATATGTTAAATCACTCCAAACCACTAGAAAGCATCTAGACACTGAATTGAATTACCATGTGACCGAAAAGCTTCCAGACAAAGTTTAAAGCCAATTTTTTCAGTAAAATAAGAACATAAATGCATTTTTTTGGTATCATCAGAAAGCCCTTGTTCTCCTCTCTTGAATAGTGTATCGCTTGTCGTTTAATGTCAATAAATTCCATGTTTTAGAATGTCCGATCTGAGAGCAGGAAATTCGTGAAACAGGCCGCAATGAAGACAGAGCAGCTGTTTCACGAAATCGCTTGATGGCATCCGAAACTGTTTGCTTTGGAACATTCATATCACGAGCGATCTCACTTTGCTTCTTCCCTTCTTCCCAAAGTCGCACAATGCCTGCTCTCAGATCGGACATTCTAAAGCATGGAATTTATTGACATAAAACGACAAGCGATACACTATTCAAGAGAGGAGAACAAGGGCTTTCTGATGATACCAAAAAATGCATTTATGTTCTTATTTTACTGAAAAAATTGGCTTTAAACTTTGTCCGGGAACTTTTCGGTCACATGGTACCTGGATCGACAAAATTACAATGTGAAGTGTTATGAATATTATTCAAGAAAAAAGTTTCTGCTACCACCAGGAATCGAACCTGTCACCTTTTTGTCATTTCAATCATTTTTGTCTCGTAGGGAATCCAAAATCTGGCAGTGACTTTGAAATTCAGAAGTAGTTTTATAAGGCTCCACTCACAGTTCAGCGCAATACAAGACGTGAGGTATCTACCAAGTAGGGTCGAAGAATTTTATCCATCTCCAATCTCTCAATCAATCGCCAAAAAGTCACCTCAGTCCATCACTGCATTTTCTATCTTCGTCGTGTTTTTATGATCAATGTATACAACTGACACTTTCCACAATAGCCACTCTGAAGACCGGAGTAACCGACCATTACGGAGGAGGGTCCCTCACAAGAAATGTCGTTGTAAGCCAACCAAGCTATATAATTTTTGGAGCCATTATGGAGAAAGCGACCAATATGACGGGTGGTCAACAGGAAGAGGGTTGACTGTAGCTCAGAAGGTGGCTAAAGTTACGCAAAAATATAATAAATAACATATTTGTACCATACTAATAGAGTCTGTGAGTAAGAGTTAGGATACAAAAAACATTTGGTAAGTCAGAGAGATTATGACTGGGAATTTTTAGTGAGATTCTAACTCCTACAAGAGACCCCCACCGCGGGATGTGATTTTGAGGAGCCTATCACGAGAATTTTTTGATCGCATATTCTTGTAGAGCATCCGTGACTTCCTAGCAAAACTGTCGGCCGCAAAATAAAAAAATAGATCTTGCTTACTCAATAGAAATATGTTATCAGAAATTTGTTTAATTTTGTTTCGCAATTTAATGTTATTTTTGTTTAAATAAAAATTTGTTTGTAATGTTGTTGGTTTATTTTGCTGCTGTAAAAATATGTTTTGAGGATCTACAAAAAAATGAAGAGATTGAGTTAATCAAAATGTGAAAAGGATTGATGAGAATTGCTCGGTTTGTTGAAGGTGAGCCACTGGAAAAGAGTACACAAAACGCTGTATCTTAAAAAAACTATCAAAAATGCTTTAAAAATAAATCACTTTAACAAAACAAGAATATTTTGCAAAGTAGCTTCGAGACAAACTTTATTTGAAAAATGACAAAAAAGTGGCCAAACGCCTTAGTAAGGCGTTTGGCCTTTTTGTCATTTGTCATAAGAGTGGGCAAACGCCCCTATGCCGTATTTATCGTCCTTCCATTTTGCTTTATTTTTTTGAGTTTAGAAATTCTTCGAAAGCTGGATCAGAAATCAAAATGAATGAGCTTCAGTATGTTCGTGCGGTTCGCAACCTATTCAGGAATCAGATGCCAGTGATACATGATGTTCAGATGGTATGTCACTCTATTTGTATATTTGAAAATGCAATTGGCATTCCTTGTCCACCACTAAAAGATATGATTGCAGAAATGTAGAGCAGCAGAAATTATTGAATATTTTAGCTACAATTTTTAATTCAGCATTTCCACATGAGCCCACTTCCACTTGAAACTTTTGTCGAAATCGCACACTTTTTCACCACTACTCAATGTCTATGTTTACTTCTATGTAGCAAAGCCATTTTTTGTGTTGCTTGTCGGCGTCTCAAAAATTTGGACATTGTAAGTTCAGATGAGGAAACAGGGTTCTTCGGGACCGGACTTTTTTTAGAAAATTGACTTATTTTTCTCAAAAAAACAGCTCTATTTTCACGCTCTTTTTGTTCATTTTATAGCAACACAAAACTGAATTTATTAATTTTTAGAGTATGGATGAAGGAAAGAACTTGCTATTGCAAACTTGCACAGATATCTACAAAAGCTCGTCTGCAACGTCTCGTCATTATTCAAGCGCCGTTAAACTGGTAAGTTGTAGATGTTGCCCTCTCATAATCTCTTAATACTATTTCTGCAGCTCTTGATGTGTGATTACATCTTGTCCAGGGGCCCTGCATTGCGCAACAATGATGATCCTTTCATGAGATGTAGTTTAGCAGTTGCGTGGGATCTGACCAGTGGTCATTATCCGGTAAAATAACCCTGTAAAGTATTATACAAGTGCTTATTCCATTAAAATTTCAGGGAATTTCCAGCAAAGAGGATGTAATTGACGCCTTTATTGCATTGACGCGCAATCCAAACGCCAGCGGCTTCGACTTCCACCTTGTTGCTAGGATCGTAAGTTTCACTGTTTCAGTTGTTGTTACATTGGTGAATTTACATTTTCAGATCAGTGAGCACTTGAACCGTCCAGAAAGCCAGAATTCTCAAACATCGGGTTCATTATGAGTTTATTAAATTTCTGTTGTACCTTTGCTTGTTAAAACGAGGAATAATAAATATTATTGTTATGAGACTAATGTCTCAATCATTGATATTCAGATATTGCAGAGATATGCAACTATGTCGATTTAAGAGCTTTCTACCCTTGGTTCACTGAAATTATTCTCAGCAGAATAGGTTTACTCACTTAAACTCCCTTATTTTTTCAAATTTTAACAACATTCCATTGCTCTTTACTGGCTTGATTATATGCTTATTCTGCACCCTACTCAGAAAAGTGCGAGCATCGGCCCTAAGCCGGTTCATACAGAGCCGTAAAAAATGTTGTCCGTGCACAGCCGTATTATTTTTACACTTATTTTAGGCGCTATAAAAATTTCACGAAAATTTGACTTTTGCATCAGCTCAAATCACCAAAATAATTTATTTAGTTTTGAAAACTACGTTTTTGATTGGACCCACTGTGGTTCAGGCAATGGGAATTTGGGCCAATAGGACAGAGAAAAACTGCGATCATAGAAATTATTAAGCGGAAACCGTGTCTTTGGCACTAAAAAATTACGCAAATTTCTTAGACTGAATATAAAACGTTTATCAAAAATAGCTCTGTAGGGGAATATTTCGCTTCAAAACTAGGTGTGACTACTCTTACGTCTTTTTTTAACGTGAACAAGAAGGAATTTACTGAAGTCACCGGTTAGAAGTAAATGTAAAATTAGGTAAGTTCGTAGTTTTTAAGACTGGTTTTAACTGCTATATTCCAGATGTTCTCGTCTCCTTCGATGATTTTGTGGAAAACTCGTAAGAGGAAGTGACTCTAATCCACAACTTCAATTGAAACTATGCTTGGCGATGTCGCTATTGATGTTCACCCTGTATGCATTTTATAGCTTACGTATTGATTGGCTGCATCAACTTTTTTTGCAGGAAAACGATCATTACCGCCATCTTTTTGGAAAGTTTTGATTAGCTTCTTCTATCTGTAAGATGGTTTTTATTAGAAAATATTTAGAAATGCAAGCATCCTTTCCTTGATTGCTCTGTGTCGATCATTGCAGATTCGTTCGTGGATATGCTGACTGTGACTTTTAAGGATACAAGTAAAGAACAGTCGAAGCAGTCGATAAACTATACACTTGTTCAAAGACTAATCTGAAAAGTAAGTTCTCGAAGACATGATTGTTCGAACCTTATTTTCTCCAAAACCTGCAGGCTCGAAACTGATTTTAGAAAAAAGGGAAAATATCAAAAAAAAATTAATTCCAAAACGGAAATTTCAAAAACGGAAATTTTTCAAACTCGCACAATTTGAAACTAATAAAATCGAACCCAATACAGCCGTTTAGAAGTAATTTAGCAGCGATTTTGATTTGCATTAGCTTGCATGCAAAATGATAAGTAAGATGCATTTTAAAATTGTATGTCAAATATGCAACATAGGGTTCTGAAAATGTTATCTGCAAACAACTGCAAACTCAGCCATATTGTGGTGTTTATAAAAACTGGCAATTCACTTTTTCGGTTTTATTTATTGTATTCAATGGCGATTTTCTTGTTGCGACTAGCTGCAGTGCCAGGGAACAACTGTTCTGCCTTGAACAACTTCACATTCAATGGTGCATTGACCCAATCGATTGTGACTGTGTCAGGAGCTACTGCTCCGTCGGCACTAAATGGCTTGCAGGTTATGGCAACTGTGACTGCTTTGCCTGGCTGCAACACTTCTCCCACTGGTTGCACAGTCAGTCTAGTGCTATTTGAGGTTTTGATCCACACACCCACTGGATAGTCACTGCCAGTGTTGGTCATCTAAACATGTGGTTGCAAGAGTCTTATTTATAGTGTACATAATTATGGATATAACGCGACCCCTCGCTACCAGCTGAAAGTCGCGTTAGGCGCTAGTGAAGAATAGGGTTCCAAAAATCAGCTTGGTCCCCCCCTGTTGTTTTATTTGTAAACACAACAGGGGGGAACAAGCTGATTTTTATTAAAATTTATAGGACCAAACTAGTTTCTACGAAAAACAAGAGGGGGGGGGCCACGCTGTTTTTTGGAACCCTATTCTTCACTATAGCCGTCGCGTTATACCAGAGGTCTAGTTAAGTCATTTTTCTTTACTTCTGGCCAAATGGCCGCTTTAATAGGTCGCGTTATATCGGGGTCGCGTTATATCCAGGTTCGACTGTACCGTAAAACCTCTAATAATAGACCCGGGTCTATTATTAGAGGTTTTGCGGTATTAGTGTTCCCCCCATTTTCCGCTGATATTTCCACAGCCTTTTCCGATTTATTTCACGCTGATTTTTTCGTAGGATTTTTAAATTTATTTTTCGTTTCTTTTGTACTTCAACTAATTTCTTAAATGCTTTAAATATAAAAAAAGGCACGAACTTTTAACCATTAAACATTGATTTGGAGTCTCCTTCAGATACTTGGATGATTTACAAAAATCAGAAACAATACATGAGACTCAATTGTGAAGAATGTTTTGAGATAGCCTTCGCCCCTTTCCTTGCAATGGAGCAAGTTAGTCCAACCATGGTCCAACCATGGTTGGACTATTCTTTTTGTTATCTGGGGCATGAAATTCAGAGGGACCAAGTCAAAAAGTGAAATTTTTGTCAAAAATTTTTTATGCAAATGTGTTTCCCGATCAAAATAACACGTTTTCTGTAGCATTCAGGGTCTAAAACATCTAAAAAAGTGGTCAAAACATAATTTTGGGTAGTTCCCATATAAGGAATTCCTGTCGTCGTATTGCTATAAAAATTATGAAAAATAATCGATTTTGGAAAAAAAACCATACGGGGGACCAATTAGAGATGATGAATGGCCTATTTCGGAACGGGACAAAATTGTGAAAAAAAATTCCTAGACAAGACACCGGGACGGTATGACAAAAGAATTAACTCCGGGACGGGAATCCGAAACAAAATGAAATTCCGGAAGGGGCGAAAAAATTCGCGAACAAGCAAGAATTTAAAACATTCGTCTATTCCTAAGTAACCCGCTTTTTCCTTGATCATGAACTGGCCGATATCTTCACAGGGAGCGCCTTTCTCCAGCTTTTTGAAGATCGCCAACTCTTTCTCGTCGATTTCAATATGCTTCCTTAACATCTTTGTGCTCCCGTCCTTCGTCTTGATGATCACCGTTGGGTCGCACTTCTAGCAGATCGCCTCCTCTCTCGAGATCCTCTTGAACAGTTTCAGGTTCCAGAAGTTGCTTCCCTTCTTCTTTGAGATTTATATCGAAATTGTGGGCGGCGGAATATTGATCAGCGGTAAATCGAACCTCCAAATTTGTCTTGACAGGAAAATATCAAATAACCAACTTTGAAGTAATTTTTTTTCGGCATAATAGGTCCATAATAGGAATTGGTACTCAGGTGGAATTGTCTAGGTAGTGGTACTTGGTTGGTGGTAAATAGTAGTTTCTAGGTAGTAGCACCTAAATGGTGGTACTCAGTTGGCAGTACCTAGGTTGTATATTATATCATTTTTTGTACTGGATCTGACCATGTCGGTACCCAGCGGTCATCTGGAAGAAACCAAGTGGTCGTCCACTTGGATCAAAAACTTTTTTTACGGTTTTGGGTTCCGAAACTTGTTTCTAGACTAACTCGGGCATGCCATTTATTAAGGTTTTTGGATACTAAAGGCGGGACAACTTTTAAAAAACCGGGACTGGACAATGAATTCGGCAAGTGGAAAATAACTCCGGGACGGAACAGATGGAAAAAAAATTTCGCGAAAAATTCCGGGACAGGAAATACACATAAAAAACCCCTTCAGGACTAGAGTCCTGAAGGGGTTCCCGCCATCATCTCTAGGACCAAGGCGAAAAATGGGCCAGCTTCTAGGATAGAGCCGCATGATCGGTTGAAAATTTAATTTTTTTCTTAACCCGTCCACACAATTCAAGAGAAGGCAAAGTACGTCGAATGACTTATCAATGAAGGCAAATATATGTTTGAGTCGATAATAAATCAGTGTCTCCTATTTTCCCCTTTTTTGACTGGCTCGAATTTTATATTCGCATGATTTTCTTCGGGTGTGGATAAAGAGCCATCTCTACACAACTCCGTTCGCCGGAACCGAAAAAAATGGAGAGCGGCTTCGCTAGTCTGTTGCAGCACATGAATTTAACCAGCTTTCATTCTATAAAAACATTATTAAATGAATATTTGGTACTTCTGCTGTTTGACCCCCCCAACCCATATTTTTGAAATTTATTGCGTTTGAGCGGGATTTTTTGCTGCTATCACACAAAATTCATCTGCAAAAGTACCCTTTGACCCTTAATGAAGGTTTTAAGATTTTATTTCTTTGACTTAAATGTTCCTCATAACCACCGCACCAGCTACTATTATTTCCGCGTAGAGGCGTTTGGCCCCCTTTTTCCCATTTCCCGAATTTCAAATTTCTCGCCTTGGTCCCCCCTGTTGATTTTTTTCAACTTTTTTCGATTTATCAAATTTATGGTTTAAACATAGTTTTTAAACTTTTGAAAATCGAATGAGGGTTTTTGAGGGCTGGGTGAGCCCTTGGCCCGGACATGTCAACTCCCGGGCTTCCTTTTTTTAAGCAGCGCATAGCCGTTAGGCTTAGGCTTAGCCATTAGACTTAGCCTGAAAGGCCTCCATCCCTTATAATAAGGCGTTTGGCCTTTAAATTTGAAAGCCCGAAATTTGAAATTCGGGAAAAAAGGGGCCAAACGTCTTATTAAGGCGTTTGGCCCATTTTTCCCATTTGGGAAAAAAGGGGCCAAGAGGCTACGCACCATTATTTCGGGTACTTGTGCTGTTTGTCCCCTCCCCACGACCCCTCAAACGCAATAAATTTCAAAAATATGGGTGGGGGGACAAACAGCAGAAGTACCGAAAATTTAATATGAACGAGTTACAGCTGCATTTTCATTTCGACTACCCGGCGTCCTGGCCTGAAGTGAGCGGAAAGAGCTTCGAGCAAGAATGCTTTTTTCCAACAAAAAAAATCAAAATTTTCTGCAACTTTAGTGTTATTCAATTTTCTGACATCTGAGCTTTTGAGTTTTTCCAAAAAATCTCAAATCAAAATCTCGAAAAAGTCATGGCCAAAATTCATTGACTCAAAAAGCTGAGGCCTGCATGCGTTGAGGTTGTTTTAATATTTTCATTTGTATGCAAGCACTGTTTACCTTGATGTTGTAAGTAATTGGCTCATCAAAAGGACCATTGAAGACTAGTTTGGACGAGGGTTGCACTTTCAGATCTGAAGGAGGGATGGTCTGAGGGTTGGTTTGGGCGGGTGCGCCTCTTTCGAACGAGAAGTCATCGAAGTTGACACCAATCCAAAAAAATCGAGTATAATTAGGTGGATGGAGTGATTGTGTTTGTTAATTTCAAGAGTTGATATCCAGGAGCAGCCCCCCAATCCATGCCAACAACAATGACAACCCATTCAATAATTTATTGAGTCCAAGTATTATTATTAGTTGTCACAAAATTGATTTTTATTGGTTGGAAGAAAACAAATAAATGTTGAGGGCATTACAAAACTGGTGGGACTATTGTCTTAGACTGGGGATTTTATAGACGAAGTTGGACTTGGTACCTTCTGGATGGGGCTTGCCTTTCTTCTCCAACTAAAATTATTCATATTTAATTTGGTACATTTTTGGAGCTGAAAATACTCCGCAAAAACATATTTTCCACTGTAAACAATCCAACAAATAAAAGTAAAGCTTTTGCAGTTATCACATATACAGGGTGGCCCAAAAAAATTCGGAAAATCCAAAAACAAAATTTTGCGTAGGTAGCCCGCCGCCACATCGATTTCCTCAAGAAAATCGATGTCACGTTAAAAACACACAGGACTTATGGGGTCGTCCAGAAAGTCCTGCGTTAAGAAGACTTTGTGGCTTGGCAGTTTGATGGTTTTCAAAATTTATATTTATAAAAAATTGAGCAAAAATTTTTGGGCGTCTAGCAGAATTGAGATTCGGAAAAATTAACGCAGCTAAATTGCTTAACGGGTTTCAAATTCCAAATTTTTCTTCTGGTATTTGAATTGTGGAACCCATCAAACAATTTAAATTGATTACTATGAATAAAAAAAAAATTTGAAACCGATCGATGAACCTGTCGGTGTCAAACCACCAAAACCTGTTTCTAGACAAGCCGGTATAAGGAAAGCAACATGTCAACTTGAACAAACCGAATTATCTTGGGCCTCCCTGTAGTCAGGTGTATAACTCCTGGCAGTTCAGTTGTGAGTTAACTGTGGATTTAAAGCAATACACATAGGGTTGTTACACAGTTAACTCGATTTTTTACTAAAATTTCACCTTATGTCTTATTATTATTCTATTTTTTTCTCTAAAATTTTGAGCAGGTCACCTCACGTTTGAAAGCCTAGAATGTTGGCTACCCAATGGTATAAAAATTTCTTGGTTTTGTGCACAAAAATGTATATATTTTAACACAAACACTTTCGAATTATTTTCGAACTTTTAATTCGAAATAGTTCGAAAATAATTCGAAAGTGTTTGTGTTGAAATATATACATTTTGTGCACTAAACAAAAATTTCATACCATTGGGTAGCCAACTTTCAAACTTCAAACGTGCCTGCTCAAGACAAAAATAGAATAATAATAAGACATAAGGTGAAATTTTTTTGGAAAATCGAGTTAACTGTGTAACAACCCTGAATACACATAATATTTGAGCAAAATAAGAAGCAGATGTTAGCAAAGCAATTGTTCTATAGTGCAACTTTTTAGTTTCTTCGCTTGGAAGCGTAGAAAATGACTTTAAAAGACCATTGCCGGTCTTATCAGTCACCCCATATCGGGGCTCCATATATTTAGTCTGTCAATTTAGACCAAAATTAATTAGCTTGGGAATTTCAACGACTGCAAAATTTCATTGAAAACCTAGCATTGTTATAAAAGTCAAAATTTCAAACCAAAGTTAGGCCCTATTTAAGTATTGGGTGCTTTTTTGCCTTGGTCTCCCCTGTTTTTATTTTTTATTTTTCAGACGTGTCTGAACATAAACTATACTAGACGGATTAATAATTGGATAAAGGATCGTCCACTTAGTTTGGTAAAGTTCATTGAATTACCGCATTTATCACACCTCATTTCGTTTGCGTTCACCAGGAAATCGACCGCATCTTTGATGGAAAAACGAAATAATTGTCACGTTTCACGATCAATTTCACAATCGATTTACTGGCATCTTTGCAAAAGCGGTTTATTAGTAACAAATAACTAGCAAAACAAAAAAAAACAACAACAGGGGGACCAAGACAAAAAAGCACCCAATACTTAAATAGGGCCCAAAAGTAGTCAACTTTGCATTGGTCACAAAGGACAATGAGGTTTCCCAAAATTGTTATAGAATACCATATTTCCTCTAATAGAGCCACTACCCTCTGATTCGAAATCGTGTTCTTGGCATTGCGTTTTTAACCCACTTTTCAATTACTTTTCTCAGGCAAGTTACCACTCATTCTGTAGCTCATCTCACTGACTACAAAACGGGTGGTAACTTGCCTGGGATGAATCTTTAAAAAGTGGGTTAAAACGCAATGCCAAAACATTTAATCAGAGTAATATTAGAAAAATACGGTACAGTCAAACCTCGATATAACGTACCCCCGGTATAACGTACCCCTTGAGACCATTTGGTTGGATTTACTTTAAATTTCAATAAGTTTACCCCCGCTATAACGTACCCTTGATATAACGTACCCCTTGCAGCTAACACTGATCTCTACGTTACCTTCGCTATAACGTACCCTTGAAAAATAGTGTGGTATATTTACCAATTTCATACAGTTTTTGCTCTTTTTCTGCTTCTGCAATGTTTTCTGTAGTCATTAAATGTTTCCCTTTTAGTTTCGATGAGTACTCCGAAGCCGAAACGTCAAAAGGTTTTTTCTCTGCTAGCCTTTTATTGTTGTTTGCGGAATTGTTGTTGTTGAGCTTATGAATAAAATCACTTGAATATTTTACAAACCCCTGATATAACGTACACCTGTCATCTATTTGGTTTCTGCCCTCGATATAACGTACCCCTTTACCCGGCCCCCAGAGGGTACGTTATATCGAGGTTTGACTGTATATGGTATTTTGATTATTTTTAGTAGTAAGACGGCACACCAGTAAAATAAAGAATACCAACAAAGTGCTGCTTGCTCAAAAGTGTCGGTGTTAGGGTCAGGTTGTTAGTTGTGTGGAGGTTATTTTTCGTGTTTAGTGAAAGCAGCAGCACTTTTAGCAGCTATATATGTTTGTATAACCAACTATGTAATAGTAGTGGGTGGTAGTGCAATAGTGAAAGAGTGGTGGTGCAGTTTAATTGAATGGATTGGGTTTGCCGGCCTTTTCCAACTGGAAATTAACAAACACAATAATTACAAAAAGAAGAAAGAATTCTAATTTCTGCTACTACTTTTGAGAGTCAAAAACCACCGTAAATTTTCCAATTATAAGACGATCTCAAATAGAGGAGCACCGCTAAGGGTTTTTTAGGCGCTGAATTAGAAGATTGACACATTGTAGATTTAAAATCATGCTCTTGGCATTGTGTTTTTGGACTGCTTTTTGCAGTACAATCTTTGTGGAGTTACCACTCGATTGTAGCCAATGAGATGAGCTACAAAATAGATAGTAACTTGGACGAAGTAGTCCGCGAAAAGTATTTCAAAAACACAATGCCAAGAACATGATTTTTGAATTTTACGAGCATTTTACGGTACAGTCGACGCTCTCTGTAAGATACACCCCTCAAGTTCGTTCCCGCCCAGGGTCCGACACTTTTTTTAATCTGATTTCTGAAATGTTTTTGCCAAATGTGATTCGTCAGTCTAGTCGGAAATATCGCAAGGATTCCGATTTTACCGATCGTTTTTGCAATCCACAATAGTTTTGCCAGCAAGACCCGCGACACTCTCTATAAGATACACCTTTTTAAGATTTAGGGTGTTTAAGATTTATGTTATAGAGAGTGTCGCGGGTCTTCTGCTATGTGGATTGCAAAACGATCGCTAAATCCGAATTCCGATAGACTGACACAAATTCAGAAAATCAGGTTAAAGTGTCGGACAACGAGACGAACTTTAGGGGTATATCTTATAGAGAGCGTCGACTGTATAAATTATTTTTCGGAGGTTTCAAATATAACTGTCCTATTATTAAAAAATTTATGGTGTGTATAATAAGTGTGTGTGGGTGTTCCCACGTGTTCACATGCTGCAATACATGCAACGCAAGAGATAGTAATAGTAGTAGTCTGTGGGTGGATAAATCGATACATTTTTGGTGACTACAAATAATAAACCAACCGCTCGGCCAAGTGCCAACAAAGTGACTGTGACGGAGAACAAATCACGGTTCTCGAACAGGTCCACACTCTGAAATTATTTAATTTAAAGTTCAACATCTCAGCTAGGGGTGGGCGTCCAAGAAAGTACTGGATTTTTCCCAATATTCCTAGCTATTAAAAATGTTTTTACCATTTCATAGCTAAGATATCAGGCTACAAAATAGTAATCTTCGAGCTGAAGTTTTGAAAATTTTCAGGCTACGGGCCGGCTTGTGAGTGACAAACAGTTTTTTTTCTATCGAAAAAACGTGTTTTTTAACCCAAGAGCCGGCCTGTAGCCCAGGGCTCCGAAACGCCCTTTATTTAAAGAATTGTGCTTTCTTTGAGACCCGTAATTTTTATAGTTTTTGAGATTTTGAGTCAAAATCTTAATTGTTGGTACTCAAAACCCCAGTAAGCAGTGGATAAAACGGCACTTGTTCACAAAATGTCTTTTATTTTAAAATTTTGAGTTTGGAGAGCTGCCGTAGCCTCACTTTTTTCTAAACCTTTACCCAAAGAATACTATTTTGTAGCCTGATGTCTTGGCTACGAAATGGTAAAAATATTTTTATTCAAATAGTTTGAAAAAAGTCAGATAAAATCAAGGTGCCGCTTGGACCCGTTTTCGGCCAGTGTCCACCCCTGCATGACTGCGTCTCGAATAGCTGCTGCGAATGCTATTTAGCAAACCCAGAGCGATTATTAGAAATAATATGGCAACTTAAAAGCTGACCTGGAAAGTCTCTTCTGTGGCTACACCCTCTTTCTTAGCAAACTCTACAAAGGCATTGATGTTTTCCATACAGGCGAAGTTGGAGATTGGTTTCTGGATCTTCTTGACACTGCCTGGTGTGATGGCATTAGCCACTCTGCAATTTGTGGCTATCTATGTATACCAATAAAAAGTTTGTCTCTTTTCTATAAATACACCTACCGTATTTTCTCTAATTAACGCCCCCGATTCAAAATCGTGTTTTTGGCATTGTGTTTTTAGCCCACTTTTTGATCACTTCTCCCAGACAAGTTACCACCTATTTCGTAGCTAGAAAGATGAGCTACAAAATGGGTGGTAACTACCTGAAAAAATCAAAATGGGCTACAATATAACACGATTTGAGCGTTAATTAGAGAAAATACGGTATTTGTTTTATTTTTTGTGTCCTGAAAACCTAAAAATTCGGTATCGAACTTAAAAACTTTAGATGTGGAAAAATCTCAACAAAAAAATTTAACTTATTGGGGTAAATTCGGGTGTGGGGACCTACTTGCAAAGTAGGGTTCCATCCTTGAGCAGCTTGAGGAAGTTGTCACGGTCACCACTGGTGCTGATGTTCTCTCCACTCAACTTCTTGATCCATTTCAACAACAACTCAGCCTCTTGCTCGTTGTACTTGGAGGCTTGCTGCAACATGTCACATTTACTTACTTCTCTGTTGTTTTTTTTTATTAAATTTTCTGGCTGAACTAGTCACAAAGGCAACCACTACCAAAATCGTGTATTTTAACACCATAATATCAGCAAAAAACAATTTAAATAGAGAAAAAAGGGAGCGCAACTGACTCGCCAACGCAAAACTTGCCATCGCGAAAACCATCGATATACATTTTTAAATATTTTTTTAGCAATGCGTTGGCGAGTTTTCACGTTGGCGACTTCTGACGTTGGCGAGTTGGTTGCGTCCCAGAAAAAGAGCTGCAGGGAGGAAAAAGGAAAAATTTGGGTCACTTTAATTTTTTTATGCACTAAAGAGTTTTTGTAACTAATTACGGGATCAAGAAACACGGCTTTTTTACAGTGCAAACCCAATGATATGCAGTTTGGGGTACCAGGTATATTTGTTAGATATGTTTTTAGTGTAAAGTTAGACTATGCGCTAGGTTTGCTGAGTTGCGCATACCCTCGCTCGTAAATATCCATATAAAATCTGTAAGTAAAAAAAGGGTGTATAAATAATTTGCAAAGCACGTAGCTGATACGCACCTTCAAAATACTACTTTCTCCGCCAAATGAATGATTTGCCCCAGTGAATTTTAAAAATGCTTTTTCTAAACTTTTCGAACTCGAGGGGTGTGCTGGTTTAACAAGGGTGGAGTGTAATTTATTTGAGGAAAGTAGTATTTTGATGTGTGAAAACAATTTGAGCTGTTTTACAAATATTGCATTTGCGCGTCAAATTAATTTTCTTAATCGGAAATTCGTCAAAATTGTGTTTTTTTTACCCTAAAGATGAAAATAATAAATAAATTCGAACCCTGATTTTATTGAAACTCCAGAAAGTTCGTTGCCTAGCTATGTTCGACACTTTTATTTAACATTTCGCGGAGATTTTTTTTTTGAAGATTCCTTGAAATGCGACTTTTCGTTCAATACCATGTTTGGCATACAAATGATTGATTTGTTGCTAAAAAATGTTGTGTTATTGATGTTGTGTTATTATCTTACTGAGTTTCTTGAGCGTGAATGTGGCAAAAATAAGAAAGCCATGAAGAAAACAACGTTAACTTGGCGTAACGAAAAACATTATTTCGAATCGAATTCGGCAAATTATTTGAAAAAATTAACCATGGTTCGCAAAATCTACAAATATCTATATTTCGGACCTTATGTAGTTTGGGGGGCCGGGCCACCCATTTTTTGTGATTTTATTATTGGAATTTAACGAGCACAGAATGTATGAGTTGTGGAAGTTGATTGGAAGACTGTTTCCATGCACTTTAGGGAATAAAGATTTATGTTGCAAAAATGAGCTTTCGATTTTTCGCAAAATCACAAAAAAATGGGTGGCCCCCCCCCCAAACTACATAAGGTCCATTCTACAAAATCAATTCAAACGAGAATTAATTAAAAACCTACAAAATTTCTACAAAAAACATCTTTCTTGAGAAAGGACTGATCATTGAATATATCGAATATTTAAGTGGTTTTGTTGTATAGTGATTTCAATGAATAAATTCGTCTTAGGAAACTTGTATTGAGGTGAGTTGATCTTTGTGTTTTGGGGAATTTTATACATGGTAATAAGCAAAATGATGCACTGATATTCACCTTGAAAACCGTTTAAACAAAGTGTTACCCGGCCCAATAATATGCAGGTACATCATCTAGAGTAGGTAGGTAAAAACCTAACATGAGTAAGTAACCTAACAAGATTCTTGGAGTATACGTCGTCGAATACGTCAGAGAATATTTCGCTTTGAGAAAACGGATTACAGGGGACGGCTTTTGGAGAAGACTTTACGTATTTGACTAACACATAATAAATTTGATGCATGAAAGGCTGAACAGTTAAAAAAATATAAGCCTACACGTCTCTACACAAATCTACAAATTTGTAGATTTTACGAACCATGAAATTAACATTTATCCGATTTTCGGAGAGTTTTGGAGAATTCTCCGGAAAATTCTTCGAATAATATTTCGTCAGAGAATTTCACAAGCCTAGTTAACAGTCGCGCTTGGCCCTGTTTTAAAAGCTAACCTTGGACATGACGGCAAAGCCTATTCCACCAGCGGTTGTGCGAGAGGCCATTTTGGGAAGAGATAAGGCTTTTCTAAAACAAAATATTCACTACCAGTACATTTTAACACATCCACAATACTCAACAATGAAAAACTTTAAGGCTTATTCACACAACAACACACAATCAATTCAGGAGCAAAGCAAGGCTAAGAACAGCCTGATCCAATCTGCTAAACACACACAACAGGCGCCAGCTAAGTGCCCTTCCTCCTTCTTGTTGATCCAAAGTTCCAACTAAAAAGTTTTTCTATGTCTGCCCACACGTATAAACAATGGCTTTTTATGTTGTTATTGTTGCTACTGCTGGTTAGCTTCATCCACCAAGTCAGCAAATGTTCTGCCACAGGCTGTGAAATATCTACAGCCACAGTTGGTTTGAGGCGAAAGTCCTAAATATGTCTAATTGCTAGTGTGTCTGGCCTGTCTGAATCACTGGTTGGAAGAGTGAGAACACCACCTTGGCTTGGCTCAATCCACCCACTCACTTGGGTCCATTGGTGAGCGATGAAATTGTTTGAGATGAAACTTTTGAGAGTAATCATCTCAACAACACAAAAGGTTTTTCAATTTGGTCTAATCAATATGATTTACTTGAAAAAAATTTAATTGCTCAATGTCCACCGATTAATCATTGAAAGTTTTAAGATCAAAGCACTTCGCACTTAAGACTCTAGACATTTGGATCACAATTATTATGCAATAATAGATTTTGAAAAAATTATTCTAGCTTAAAACATTTAATGAATAAAACTGGATTGCTGCATCAAAGTTGTGAAATCCAGCATCTACCGTAAATCTTCTAATAAGCCGGCATGCCGGCTTATTTCTCAATCTATCTCTGGGGAGCCGGTTTATTAGAGGCTGCGGGCTTATTTTCCAACCATGCTTGCAAAACGAACTGATTTTACAGTCAAACCTCGTTTATCCGGCACCCCCAAAAGTTCGACACCGACACTTTCTTTAGCTCAATTTTCGGAGTCTTTTGCTTAATGTGATTCGCCAGTCTAGTCCGAAATATCACAAGGATTCTGTTTTTGCCGGTCGTTTTTCCAAAATTTTTAAATTTCGTCATAAAGACCCGCGAACCTCGGTTATCCGGCACTCCTTTTTGAAAATCAGGTGCCGGATAACCGAGTCCTGGGCTTTTACGCAACCTGAAATGATTTTGGAAAAACGATCGGCAAAATCAGTATCCTTGCGATATTGGGACTAGACTGGCAGGTCAACTTCGAAAATGAGCTGAAAATGTCGGACCCAAACGGGAATGAACTTTTGGGGGTGCCGGATAAACGAGGTTTGACTGTATTAGAATAAAATAATATCCGGCTTTACTGTACAATCCGGTGCCATTCGAAGTGTCGATTAATGTGTTAATCCATACCTCGAATGGCAATAATAAAACTCCGTGCAAGTTTTCATGTATTAAAAATTACCAAACATAGGCCAGGATTTTGAGCACAGGGGATGTTTGTGGGCGCTGGTTAGACGTGTTGCGTAAGTAACTTTTTTCAAATTTTACATCCATTTTGTAGCCCTGAATGGGCAGGTGTGCGCCATTATTAACAAATTAACAAACAGATTTTGAATCTCCTGCTTGCTGAGTTGATCGAAATTTGCTTTGCGTGCTTGACGACACCTCGAGCTTTCTGGACATCTTTGGTTGCTCATCTTCACTGCTAGACTGATCGCTTCCATAGTTAGCCCAAATTTGATCCATCGATTTACTGAAATAAAAATGAACACACTCAACATCTTCAATCCAACACACCAGCGTGAACACAATGATCAACACAAAAATAAAATCTGTTGCTCAAAATATTTTTTATCGCTTTGAGACAAAAAAAATGCAACAACATTTTTCATAGAAGTGGCGAGGTGTAGCAAATCCGGCCTCAGGGGGCTGGCTTATTAGAGGAAATACGGTAATTTATTTTTTCCAATCACTTTTTTAAATTCTAGCATCCCCCTACCACGGCTTTTCAAGTTGTTTACTTTATCCTTTTAAAAACTTTTTTGCGAAAAATTAGAAATTCCTCAAATTTGACTAGCAGACGTGTTCCAGACTTAAAATGGCTCCTAGTTTTCTAAATTCTGTATTTTAAACATTTGTTCTGTTTTCTGAAAAGGGAGACCCTCAGCATTCTTTTAGTGTGTAACTCACCCTCTGAAATACAAACCTCGGCATCTACATACAAAAAAAGTTTCATTATAGCTTTTTTGCCGTCTATTTGACGTAAATTCTGGACTTTCATCGGGCCTGTACTCAAAATTTTTAAGTACAGTCAAACCCCGATATAGTGCGACCCCTGGCGACCAAACAAAATTCGCACTATAACGAGACTCGCACTATATCGGGACTCGCAGACTTTTAAAGACTTTTGACCAAATGGGTCGAGCTCAAGGTCGCACTATATCGGGGTTTGCACTATATCGGAGTCGCACTATATCGGGGTTTGACTGTACAAGTTGAAAATCTGATCATTATGATCTACGTCTACTTTTCTATTTCACGTTGAATGGCCTATAATCAAAAGTTGATTGTTTTTTGGAAAAGCGAAGGTGTTTATGGGTGCGATTGAACTTGTGACCTAAAAAATGTCTTATTTTGCTATGCAAAATCGTGTGACGGAAAGCTTTGCCACTGCGCCATGCAAACACGTCTATAAATTCAAACCGAACAAAATTCGGTATTTTGAAAAGCCGTGCATACCAGGATATTCAAAACAACAAGCAACGGGTATTTTTTGGACAGGTGTACAGGGAGCTAGTCATGAAAGCACGGACATTTTTGAAAAATTTGCGTGGAAAGTTCCTTGCCCATCGATTTACGCGGGGATATAATTGACAGTAATTAAGAGCTTTTCGATTAAAAGTACAAAAGATTCGATTGAAAACTCAACCACTTGTCACAAAAGCAGCATCAAAGATGCCATGCGAGAAAAAATTTTAATTTAAAAAAAGCTCGTGTTTTTTTAACTAGCCCCGTATTTATTGCGACCAAACATTAATTGAAAAACAATGGCTCACTATGATTTACTTTTTTAAGACTCACCTTCGGAATCCCCCTTTTCAATCTTATACCGGTTGAAGTTGAAGAATAACTTTTTACTCGCCTTCCTCCCTCCTCTAGCGGTGTTGAGAAATAATGTCGAGACGGTTTATGAGATTTTAAACAGTACATTCGACGGCTAAATTATAGTATACCCACCCCACTGAACTATAGTATAACCACCCCAGACTCAAAGACTTATATAGTTTTATTAACAGTTATCATATAATAGGATGCAGATACTTCACATGTCTTTTGTAAAAAAAATTATACTATAGTTCAGTGGGGTGGGTATACTATATTTGCTCCCATTCGATTTTTTTTATAGTTTCGCACCTTGGGACCTGCCCCAAAATCCCACTACATCCGAGTTCCACTATAATGAGAGTCTACTGTATCCCATTATCGCATTATTAAAAGGTTAAGATAGTAATCTTAGTTAGCACAATAAGCACAACGCTAGGTACACCGCTAGTCTGCTTGTCAGGTTCAAATTTTACTGAAAATTACAAATACTAGCAAACAGTAAAGTCTATGCCCTTTTTATCTAATAAGTGAAACAAACACATCAACAGCTGAATCATTCACTTTTTCAGTAAATGCCAATCTGTAATAGTTTGTGGAAGGACTTTTGTCAAAGACTTTTTGCACAGGCAGTTCACATGTTTCTTGAAACTCATCGTCCTCTTCCATTGCAAATTCTAAGTCCATGCTCAGCGCTTCAGAAGCAGATTCATCTGAGGAGTCCTCTGACTTGAACCACACTTCCGGAGCACTTGGTAGACATGGTAGGCAGGTTAGGTCATCTGAAAAGCAGCAAATTTTCAACAGCAAAATTACTAGACCACCAACTCGCCCTGTATAAACTCTTCGTCACTGAAGTAGGCGGAATCGCTTAAAGGAGAGGCACTTAGAAATGGCTTAAACACTTTGTCACACATGTCTATCAAGATCAAAGCCACACGGCTGGCCTAAATTCAAGACATTTATCGAAAAGTAAAAACCCCCCAGCTGATGGCAAACCTGCACAAACATGTTTACATTATTGACTGAACTTGGGAATAAGACTGGCGTGAACAGCAGCAACAGATCTAAATTCAAGTGTGATGTAAGCGAGTAGAGATGATGGTTTGACCTTTTCGGGACGGGACGGGTCAGAATTCAAATTTAAAAATTTCGGGACGGGACACCGGGACAGGTGCCAAAAAATTTCCGGGCGGGATTCCGGGACGGGACGATTCTCTAAAATTAACGGGACGGGACGGAATTGTCCCGTCCCGTCATCATCTCTATAAGCGAGTCAGTTAATTGTTTTTGAAAAAAATTGGATTTGAAACCCGTGAAATTTGAATCGAGTCCAGCTTTTAGTCCTAAAGTTTTATATTATGCGAAAAAAGGGTGAACCCCCCAAATTTCGGTAGCTGACTCGAAAATTACTTTTCATACTTGAAACTCAGGTATTCGACTCGAAATTTTTAAGCAATTTACAACCCTATTCTACTGTAAATTATCAAATAGACTAAGTGTTTTAGAGTGGTATACCTGTATAGGAATCAGTGTAAGGACCAGAACTCTGATCAGCCAAATTCTTCAGCGAAAAACACATGAGGTAAGCAAAGTTGCGAACATTGTAAGGCAACGACTCAATAAGGCTAAATGAAATGCTGCTTTAATTTATTGAAGAAAAAGCTAACTTAGTGATTTGCTGTAGAGCCTTGTCCAAAGGAGAATCCAGAGCAACGCACATAAACTGCAACTCCCTACTTACTTCAGTGATGCTAGTGGACATGGAGAATGAGTTAAGAATACCACCGGGAAATTGAGAGAGCACATCCTTCAAACAAAATGTTAACTTTTTACAGGCTATTTCAAGAAATCCACCCACTTTAAAATTGTCATAACTTTTTTTTTCAATAGCCTGTTTTAAAACCCTAACCTTCAAAACTGCAATAAGGACATTTGGGTCTGAAAGTTCTTGTTCTGTGAAGTGCACTTGTTGTTGACCACATCGAAGTTTAGATAGCAAATTCCTGACCTCTGAAAAAAAAACTCAGAGGTAAATTCTATAGGCATCGACAGATTAGACCACTTTAAATTCACTTCCAATTCAGATCTTGCCCCTAATTTTAAATGGTCCAATCTGTGGTTGCCAAATGTCCCAATATGTCGATAAATATCTACCAGGTGTATTGTTGTATCGAAGCCCAATCCTTTTTCTCTTATCCAATGGCACTTCCAATCTGGTTAATGTGGCCAAGAAATTCTAAATAAATAAATTTTAATGTATAATAATATATTGTCAAAACACGATTTTTGCTTGGTCACACCCCCTGTGGCTTTGGCCATAGTCTGTGGATGCTCTCTGAATGCGCAAGGCCCAAAACTACAGGGGAACCAAAAAAATGTGTTGTTGACATTATACACTAAAAAAATATTGTCGGCAAAAAAAATCAACCGGCGAAAACAGAGTTTCGAAAATCGCTCAAGAAAAAACTCACGGCCATTTTAAAACCCAAAACTTTTTCGACACACCCTGTACTATGGATATAATCAAACAAAAAGGCCCTGTTGCTCCCTTTGTTCAATTCTAATCGCCCTCTGAACTTATTATCCCAAAAGTTTTCTTACATGCAAAACTGGTTCTGTGACAGTATTATCCACTTCACACCCTTGTGTGCACTGGTCAGCAGAAAAAGAAGGCATTTGCACAGCTAAATCAACAATAGTAGTGACAAGCCTCAAGCAAGCCCAACATGCATTTTGACCAGCAAATAAATGATACCACCAATCTTCTAAACAATAGAAACAAATTATTATTACTGGCGTACATTCATTTTCCCATTGGCAAATGGAGAGCTAGCGCTGCTTTACATCCGCAAAAAATGGGACAGCTCGATCTTTATCGATTTTTTAAAATAGCAGGCATACAACCAAACCAAATATGTATGTGTGTGAGTCAAAAAAAGAGAAAGAGAGCGGAAAACAGGGTTTATGTTGAATGACCAAATATTACGTCGTTCTGCAATTATTCGGACAAATTTATGGCATTTACTCATTTTATCTACTTTATGTTTTTTTTTTCATTCCAATGATTTGTTCGTCAGATTTTCAATGGTACAGTTAAATCTCGATTTAGTGATACTTCTTGGCCGGTCTTTTGAAGCATAACTAAATCACGGTTTGCCTATACAGGGTGTATCAAATTTTTCTAACATTTTTAAACGGCGATAACTTTTTCCATAGACCGTTTTTTTACAGTTTTCTCAGATCGACTCAGCTCGCTCTCGGATTTTTTGGTATGTAATGTAAAAACACGATTTTTGCTTGGTACCCCTTGAGGTTTGGGTCCTGTTGAATGGATAGCCTCTGAATAGGCAAGACCTAAGCCACAGGGGCAGGGTCGCAACTTGGGGGGTTGTTGGTTGCATATCTATATAGTATTTGGCATGTGTGGGTGGGTCGCCACTTTTGTGTTCAAGCCCGATTTTCGGCCACTTTTGGCAAACCTATGTCGGATATCTTTCCGGAACCCGAAAATTAAACATCTTAGCTTTCCTTTAAGCACAAAACCGTAGAATCGAAGTGGCTGTAAAAAAAGGTTTTAAGCGCCTCCAAACTGGAGATGGTGGACTTTAGCCTGGATTGTTAGTGCATGTTTGTGTTTAAGCCCAATTTTCGGCCAGTTTTTGCAAATTTTTATCGGATATCTTCCCGGAACCCCGTTTAATCAGGGGGGAGTTATAATCAGGGGGATATGTGATGGATTAATATTTATTAAAATTTCAAAATACGATATAGGCGCCTGTTGTCCCTAGTAGGGTAATTATCCCCCCTTTCTTTTGGACAAAAATCAGCAAAATCGCGTTCTTGGCATTATATACCAACAAATTGATAGATCGTGCTGAGTCTATCTGCTAAAACATTTTAAAAAAAATGGGCCAATTAAAAAGTTATAAGTTAAAAGTGCTAGGAAAATTTTGATATACCCAAAACTTATCTAGCTTGTTTTAGAATAGCATACATTTGGCTCCAAATATTTGTGAGGTCATCATTAACAGTTGATAAATGGAAAACTTTTCATTATTTTGACCAGTCTGAAGTCGAAGGTAATCGTTAAAGGCAAGGGGGAGGTCATTATGCCATAGTTAGGTCACTTAGGAGCCGGCTCAGGTGATCTTTAAAAAGCCATGATTTTTGGACGCAGCGGCGTGTGCGAAATCTGAATTGGCGGGGGACACTCTCTTTCATCTCGCACTCTACTCTTTTGAATGACTTTTAACGACCCAAAAGAGTACAATGAGAGACGAAAGAGAACTGCTCCCCGCCAATTCAGATTTTGCACACGCCGCTGTGTCCAAAAACTATGGAACTTTAAAGAGGCATACCAGCGCGTTACACTGCAATTAAGGCAGGGGACCAGCAATTTCTTTTTCTCATAACTATTTTCTATAAGCGTTCTACCTAACCCGACGAAACTTTTCTGCCCATTTTTTTAATAGTTTGATAAGGTAATAAATATCAGATTTGACGTGAAACGAGTGAAAACAAGGACGATTTTTGAAAAATAGCTGGTCCCCACCTTAATTTGCAGTGTAACGCGCTGGTATGCCCCTTTAAGAAGGCGACCGTTGATGGGAGTGATCGGAGGATCGATTGGGAGAGTCGACTGTCTTTTCAAACAATCCAGATAAGTTTTATAGGGCACTAAAAATAATGACTAAAGCGCCAAGATAAAAAAGGATGAGGTGGAGATGATGAGTAGATGCCAAAAACAGGCATTTGAAAAATTACTTTCGGAACGATAAAATAAACACACTTCCCAACTAAATTCTACGTTCTTGGTCAACCAGATAGATGCAATAAATTTTGCTGGGGTTCTACCACATCTCAACTGATGAGTTGGAGAAGTGGACAGCAAAAACAACAGGTAGAAGAAGAAATAGAGCGTAATTGCTGCTGATTGGCGACGACAGCGAGAAAAGTAGCAAGGTCATTTGTTCGAGAAAGAGGAGGACTGCCCAAGAGGGGCAATAATTTAGCTTGAGTGGTCACTACTTTTGCATCTCAAGTGTTTATTATTGTTTTAAGCAGAAGAAAAATTTTAAATACCACATTCTAAAGTGGTCAAACATGAATCCAGTTCAAACTACTGTTAAATTGGGACAAGAGGTTGTAAAATATGCTCCCCTGTTTTTGGGTGTGCTGCAATGGTGTCTATTTGCGGAAGCAAAAAAAGGAAGGAAGACATTCTGGAAGAGATTACAACAACCCGTTTCATGAGCCGACTAAAAAACCACATTTTGCTTTAGGGGCGGAGGTGTACAGGGTATCACAAGAAATTTGAAACATTTTGAAAGACCATGACTTTTTTCTGGATCGAATTCCCAAAATCTTAAAATTCCAATGGACATAGAAAAAATATATAATTTTTTTTGGTATGTAATGTCAACAATACGATTTTCGCTTGATCCCCCTATGTTTGGGCTTTGCCCATATAGAAGCCACCCACAGAACAGGACCCAAACCACACGGGGCTGGGGGACCAAGCGAAAATCGTGTTTTTGATATTGTTTACCAAGAACATTGTATATTTTTTCTCAGTCGATTGGCGTTTACAAATTTTCGGAATTCGACCCTGAAAAAAGTGTTTTTTCAAGTGTTTCAAGACACCCTATACTAAGAGAAGAACAAACCTTGCTGTGGTACAACATATATTGGTGTTGCATTTGTAAAAATGCTGTTTATCATTGGTGATACGGAAAAGAAAAATCAAAAATTTCATTTCACCTAACTCGGTGTGTGTCTGTAGGTCCCCGCCTCTCCTTATATCTGTCTAATCTTTAAATTGAGCTCTCGTTTCCAAACATAAATGAAAAATATATATTTAATCATCGAAATAAATTAGGGCTGCACAAGGATAATTTTCCAAAAAAATCCCAAAAAAATTTCCGGAAAAAAATTATTGTGGTAAAAACAAAATGAATGAAAAAAAATTGTCCAGCTCTAAAAAATATGATGTCAGGATTAGGTCTGGGATTAGGGCCCGTCAGGATTAGGACCGTAAATTTCATCAAAATTTTATTTTTCACTGAAAATTTTATATTTTTTGAACAAAATCTTGAGTCATGTCGATTTATCATGTCGATAACTGTACTTTGTGACTGTAGAATGACTCAAAAAAGATTATTTGAATATATATTCAATTCGCCTAATTCTAGGGTTGGCAACAGTTAACTCGACGTTTTGAAAAATTTGGCGCTAGTATAGAATATCCCCCTAAAATCAGACCGACAAAATCAGACACTGTACAGCTGCTCGTCAAACCTCCCAAATTATAATATTTTGCCAATATTTTGCTTCGGGTTTGTGTTTGATAAAAAGATTTTTGGCTGTAGTATAGAATACCCCCCCAATCAGACCTTCTAAAAATCGTTGAAACTACCCTTTGGAACAACAAGTTTAGGCTTAGCCCTTAGGCTTAGGGGTAGGCCAGCGTATGGAAGTTATGACTAATAAGTGTTTTACGCCCTTTTTCTGGGGTCTGGAACATATGTTTGGGTGCCCTTTACTTAGGCTTAGGGGTGGGCCAGCGTATGGAAGTTGTGACTAATAAGTGTTTTACGCCCTTTTCTGGGGTCTGGAACATATATTTGGGTGCTCTTTACTTAGGCTTAGGGTAGGCCAGCGTATGGAAGTTGTGACTAATAAGTGTTTTACGCCCTTTTTCTGGGGTCTGGAACATATATTTGGGTGCTCTTTACTTAGGCTTAGGGGTGGGCCAGCGTATGGAAGTTGTGACTAATAAGTGTTTTACGCCCTTTTCTGGGGTCTGGAACATATGTTTGGGTGCCCTTTACTTAGGCTTAGGGTGGGCCAGCGTATGGAAGTTGTGACTAATAAGTGTTTTACGCCCTTTTCTGGGGTCTGGAACATATATTTGGGTGCTCTTTACTTAGGCTTAGGGGTAGGCCAGCGTATGGAAGTTGTGACTAATAAGTGTTTTACGCCCTTTTCTGGGGTCTGGAACATATGTTTGGGTGCTCTTTACTTAGGCTTAGGGGTGGGCCAGCGTATGGAAGTTGTGACTAATAAGTGTTTTACGCCCTTTTCTGGGGTCTGGAACATATGTTTGGGTGCTCTTTACTTAGGCTTAGGGGTGGGCCAGCGTATGGAAGTTGTGACTAATAAGTGTTTTACGCCCTTTTTCTGGGGTCTGGAACATATGTTTGGGTGCTCTTTACTTAGGCTTAGGGGTGGGCCAGCGTATGGAAGTTGTGACTAATAAGTGTTTTACGCCCTTTTTCTGGGGTCTGGAACATATGTTTGGGTGCTCTTTACTTAGGCTTAGGGGTGGGCCAGCGTATGGAAGTTGTGACTAATAAGTGTTTTACGCCCTTTTCTGGGGTCTGGAACATATGTTTGGGTGCTCTTTACTTAGGCTTAGGGTGGGCCAGCGTATGGAAGTTGTGACTAATAAGTGTTTTACGCCCTTTTTCTGGGGTCTGGAACATATGTTTGGGTGCTCTTTACTTAGGCTTAGGGGTGGGCCAGCGTATGGAAGTTGTGACTAATAAGTGTTTTACGCCCTTTTCTGGGGTCTGGAACATATGTTTGGGTGCTCTTTACTTAGGCTTAGGGGTGGGCCAGCGTATGGAAGTTGTGACTAATAAGTGTTTTACGCCCTTTTTCTGGGGTCTGGAACATATGTTTGGGTGCTCTTTACTTAGGCTTAGGGTGGGCCAGCGTATGGAAGTTGTGACTAATAAGTGTTTTACGCCCTTTTTCTGGGGTCTGGAACATATGTTTGGGTGCTCTTTACTTAGGCTTAGGGTGGGCCAGCGTATGGAAGTTGTGACTAATAAGTGTTTTACGCCCTTTTTCTGGGGTCTGGAACATATGTTTGGGTGCTCTTTACTTAGGCTTAGGGGTGGGCCAGCGTATGGAAGTTGTGACTAATAAGTGTTTTACGCCCTTTTTCTGGGGTCTGGAACATATGTTTGGGTGCTCTTTACTTAGGCTTAGGGTGGGCCAGCGTATGGAAGTTGTGACTAATAAGTGTTTTACGCCCTTTTCTGGGGTCTGGAACATATGTTTGGGTGCTCTTTACTTAGGCTTAGGGTGGGCCAGCGTATGGAAGTTGTGACTAATAAGTGTTTTACGCCCTTTTTCTGGGGTCTGGAACATATGTTTGGGTGCTCTTTACTTAGGCTTAGGGTGGGCCAGCGTATGGAAGTTGTGACTAATAAGTGTTTTACGCCCTTTTCTGGGGTCTGGAACATATGTTTGGGTGCTCTTTACTTAGGCTTAGGGGTGGGCCAGCGTATGGAAGTTGTGACTAATAAGTGTTTTACGCCCTTTTTCTGGGGTCTGGAACATATATTTGGGTGCTCTTTACTTAGGCTTAGGGGTGGGCCAGCGTATGGAAGTTGTGACTAATAAGTGTTTTACGCCCTTTTCTGGGGTCTGGAACATATATTTGGGTGCTCTTTACTTAGGCTTAGGGTAGGCCAGCGTATGGAAGTTGTGACTAATAAGTGTTTTACGCCCTTTTTCTGGGGTCTGGAACATATGTTTGGGTGCCCTTTACTTAGGCTTAGGGGTGGGCCAGCGTATGGAAGTTGTGACTAATAAGTGTTTTACGCACTTTTTCTGGGGTCTGGAACATATATTTGGGTGCTCTTTACTTAAGTTTTAGAAGGCATAAGTTATGGGGGTTATTCTATACTAGGGTCAAAAATTTTGACTTTATTTTTTGTTTTTATGTGTGTTTTTTTACAGAATTTTGAGTGTGTGACCCCGAAACTGAAAGCCTAAAAAAGTGGCTACACATTGGTATGAAAACTTCTTGATTTAGCTTACAAAAATGGATCTATTGTAATGAAAACAATTTCGGGTCAGACTACCCGATTTCGGGTACCCGATGCCGAAATCGGGTAGTCTGACCCGAAATTGTTTTCATTACAATAGATCCATTTTCTAGAAATTTTCATACCAATGTGTAGCCACTAGGCTTTCAGTTGCGGGTCACATGCTCAAATTTTGTGAAAAAACACACATAAAAACGAAAAATAAAGTCAAAAATTTTCAAAACGTCGAGTTAACTGTTGCCAACCCTAGTTATTTCTGTGCCTAAATATGATGATTAGTTTTCGCTGAAGTATTATTTTGAACAGTATTGAATTCTTTTGCAGGTGAATAGAAATTTTATTTTCTTTTTCGATTTTTTCTGGGAAAATAAAACTTTTCCGGAAAAATTCCGTGATGATGTTCTTTCGTAAAAACAAACAACCCTAAAATGAAAAGCAGCAGGTGACTTCATTTGTAGACACAAAAATTTTTAACTTGATGTTTAAAATGCAAATAAAAAATGGTATGACTCCACCCTCGCTCCTTGTCATAGTTTAGCATCTAAATAAATAAAGATACCTAAGAATCAGCCAACTTCATGAGGACTTAATTCGGGCAAGAGCAACTTATTTGAACTTTTTTGCAATTTGTTGATTCGAAGAGCTCTTTCTTTCACCTCTCGACATATTTAAACACAATTTAGTGTCATCATTGTGCTCAATATCCCTACTTACCGTAAAACCTCTATTAATTGACCCCCCTCTAATAATAGACCCCCCTCGACTTTGAGGATCTGTATCTCGAAGCAGAGTCAATATTTTACGAAGCTGTTTATTGCGTTTTCTTAACTCCCACGAGATCTACAGATTCCACTTTTTAAATTTTTAATTTTCATTCAAAAATAAATAGATCGACCCCAAAATTTTCCGATTTTCGAGAGGTTGAAAAATAATAGACTATTAATAGAGGTTATACGGTATACAATATCTTTGCAAACAAAAATCCCCTATTAAAAAACGTTTTGAATTGCCGCATTAAATAACGAAAAGTTAATTTGACCCATTTTTGGATTGTGGAGCTTTTTCAGAGTTTTCTCTTTTTTCGGATCACTTTGTAGTATTTGCTTTTTATAGTTATTTTTAGACTAATTTTTTTCAGGAGATTTTCTGCTATTTGCTAGCCTTCAGCGCAAATGTCTGAGAACATACAGAATTTGAACAAGCCGAAAGGTTTAACAAAATTTATCAAACATTTTTGGTTGCCATTATTTCATTTTAGATGCTTTTGCTCAGCTGGAGGACGAAGAGGGCACTCGACAGGGATTTTGCCACATTCGAATTCAGCAAAGAACTGGTCGAAAGACCATCACCACTGTCCAGGGCATCGATGCATCTTATGACTTAAAAAAACTTGTGAGGTACTTGAAGAAGGTTGGTTTTTTTATTTAATATTCTGTATCAAGCGTAAATTTTATTATTTAGGAATACAATTGCAATGGCACTATCGTTCAGCATCCTGAATATGGAGAGGTTGTTATTTTTTATTTCATTTGTATAAAAAAATTAAATTTAGGTTATCACGCTTACTGGCGACCAGAGGCAGCATATCAAGGTTAACTAGGTTTAGTTGACTTTTTTATTTTAAATTTGTATTTTAAGGACTTCCTGTGCAAGGTCGGTATTGTGAAAGACGAAAACTGCAAAATCCATGGTTTCTAAGCATTGTTTGTTGAGTGTAATTTTATGTTAGCAATCTCTGTGCTGAAATAAAATATTTATTTGAAATCACTTTTTTGTTTTGCGAATCCGAAAAAATCTTACTGTTCCTAATAGCGCTGTTCCTAGACTTTCTAGACATATATCTCAGTCCAACGCAAAAATACGCGAGTATCCCCTGTGCGGGCCGGTACTTTCAAAATGGCTACTGATCAAGCAATTTCAGGCCCCTATCCAGCCCTAATACTTATCTTAATGAATAGGCCTTTTTCTACTAAGAGAATTGATGCGGCCCTTCTAGAGAACCTATATCTCGGCCAAGAATAAATATTTTGCAAATCTTTTTTTTTTTATTTTTTTACTGCCACAATCTTTACTGATTCCACTCTCTAGATTTTCTTATGAGCACCTGAAATTTCAAAATTGACTCAAACCTTTTCTGATTTTCGAAAGTTTTGAAAATAAATGGCCCAGTTTGCAATGAAATGCAATTAATGGTTTTAAGTGGTAAAATATCAACTAGCGAAGGTCAACTCGCGGAGGGTGCAACTCGCGAAGGTCAACTCGCGGAGGGTTCAACTCGCGGAGGGTTCAACTCGCGGAGGGTTCAACTCGCGAAGGTCAACTCGCGGAGGGTGCAACTCGCGAAGGTCAACTCGCGGAGGGTTCAACTCGCGGAGGGTTCAAGTCGCGAAGGTCAGCTCGTGGAGGGTTCAACTCGCGAAGGTCAACTCGCGAAGGTCAGCTCGTGGAGGGTTCAACTCGCGAAGGTCAACTCGCGAAGGTCAACTCGTGGAGGTTCAACTCGCGAAGGTCAGCTCGCGAAGGTCAGCTCGTGGAGGTTCAACTCGCGAAGGTCAACTCGCGAAGGTCAACTCGTGGAGGTTCAACTCGCGAAGGTCAACTCGTGGAGGGTTCAACTCGCGAAGGTCAACTCGCGAAGGTTTTTTAAATTCCGTTCTTATAGGTGTGAGCAAAAAGAATGTGGGCGATTATACTGTATCACCCAGGCATATCTAGGATTTTTCTGACAGGGGGGGTTCTATAGCCCAGCTAGAAACCACCTTCCCCAACCCCTAGGTACGCCTATGTGTAGATGTGAAATAAGTGAAAGAAATAAGGTGTTAACCCCCTGATGGTTTGTTGGACTGTCGGTTTATCTAAATTTGTCTGTAGTCCTGCCAAGGATGACAAAGCAAAGATGTTGGAAAGAAGTGTGGATTTTTTGGTTCTTTATCGATCCATTATTCCTTGGTTACCAAATGATCCATTACCAAATGATCCATAAAAAAGAGTAAGGAAGAAAAAATCGAAAAAAAAAGATGTCTATGGGAGACAATGTCTTTCAATAATTGTTCCGGATATCTATACGAACGGAATTTGAAAAACCTTCGCGAGTTGACCTTCGCGAGTTGAGCAATTTGCGAGTTGACCTTCGCGAGTTGACCCTCGTCCGTTTTAAGTCAACTTTCGACAGACAATCCTGATAACATATCGGAATTGAAATAACACAGCTCTTCGGAGATTTTTTTGTACGAATATTCGATATATGAAGAACTTGGTATATTGTGTTAATTATGGTCAAATGCAATTCAATTGACTAGAGAGGTATGATACTTCAACATGAATTTATTTCATGTTTTATTTCTCCAAAATTATAGGTTATCAGTTTTGACTGAGATCAGAATTGTGGAATCTTGATTAGAAGACGTTAGGAAATGGCCATGGAATATACTTTTCACAACTTTATAGTTTTTCTTCTCCAAAAATGATTCAATCCGTCGGAATGTTTTCTCGTAAGCTATGACCACACTGATTGCTTCAGCGCTTGGTTCGATCAGTGGCCAGTTGTCTCTAATCCAGCCAAGGGGGTCATTATGGAATTGGTCTGCCTCGTCATAGCTATCTTCTCTGTACTCCTCCACTTGTCCGTTCACTAATTCTTCGCTTTGACTTCTCATCGACTCCAAACTCGCTGTGCAATCAAGCATTTTAATGTCGGCAGAGTGGGGGTGGAGCGAATAATGCTGAGGCATTGAAAAACATGGCATGAGTTGCAATATCTGCACTGTTGTGTTAGGATTTGGCTCCAAAATATGGCTGAATACAAAATTAGCAGCTGCATGGGGTCCACGTTGGTGCACTAGTCCTAGAATTACTTGCCTAAATAAGTGCGTCAAAAGGCAAGAATCTTACCGAAATACAAAGCCAGACCACAATTTAGGAGAATGATGGAAGAATTTATTATGCGCTTGATGAAAATCAAGAATCTGTTAGGAACATTAAAATTTGCTGATGCATTTAAAAAATCGTTCATCTCAACCACCAAATAAGGCATCTGAAAATGGAAATTAGAAAGTAATTTACTAGGTCCGCATCTCGATGTAACATGATCCTCTCGAGCTTTGAAACCCGAATATTCGGGCAATTTTACAGCACTAATTCGGCCACTCGAAACTGTTTTGAGGCCATCTTTGTGAAACATATTTCCTTTGTCTAAAACGAAAATTGCTAGGATTACGATTTTACCAAACACATCTGAACTTTTGCCAGTACTTTTTTTGGAGTGGTAGTGTTATGTCGAGAGCTATCTTACAAGGAGTTCGCGAACTTGTTTTTCACTCGCCCAGGAGAGTTTGGTCTCATTGAATAGCAAATATGCCACTTTCAAATTTTTTGGTTTTCCACTTGCTAATATGCCACTTAATCTAATTCTTTGAGATATGGCACCCATAGCCCGAGATATCATCGAATTCAATTCAAAGTCGCATGTTGTCTATCACATGAAACTAAACTCTTTTGGGCAAATAAAAAAAGTTCTTTTCAGAAATGGCTCAGATGAATGAAAGGGGTTGTTGTGTTATATTGAGAGGATATCTGATACATATTTTTTATCTTCTAGGTGCTTACCAGCAACGGAATAACCGGAAGCAGAAATCTGTGCTCTTTGTGTGCTATCAACGAGTGAACAGTCACATAGAAAACACTTGTCCAAAAATATCTTGTTGGTAGTTCTTTTCGACATAATTTTGCCTGAAAAGTAGTAAATTTGAATAAAGACCTTAAAATTTTATATTCACCGCAACAGTTAAGCCCGTGGCGGAGCTGACTGGAGCAATCCATAGCTTCTTGACCAACAGTATAAACAAAGGTAAGCACTGTATAGTGAATACAGAAGGAAGGCCATTTATAAAGTACCAGAACCAAACGTTTGCACCAAAATGAGCACTGCCACCTTGCAGCAGATTGAACTTAGCGAAATTCCACAAACACAGGGTCGGGGAACCATAATAAAACAAATCAACTATAAAGGAGATCAATAAAGCAGCTAATCCACACAGTATTGAACACCTGAAAAAATGCATTTTTAAATAAATTTTTGATAACTTCTTCCCTCGATGTCCTAAAATAAAATTTCAAAGAAAATCTAAGCTAGGATCTGGTGAGTAATCGGACCGTTCGGTTAACTGAAAACCGGTTTTTTGGCCAATAAACGGAAAAAGAAAAATAAAAAGGCGCAAATGCAAACAAATGGAAAAAGTGGACAAATGTCATGACTCCGACCGAATAAAAAACTGAAAACCTCAAATCGAAAACCAAGTTTCCGAACCGAGATCTTTTTTTTCAAATCCACCCGTCAAATAAACCATCTCAACCTAAAAAGTCTTACACTAAAAATTTTACCCTAGAAAAAACCTTCAATTTACCTTAACAAAGAATACCTCAAGTAGGAAAATTTATGCAAAGATTCATAGAAAGAGACCAGATACAAAGGAACCCAGATTAGCACAGCTGTTGGACGCACGATGACCGCAAAAGCGGCATGAAGTATGTAAAAGCAATAATCACACCACTTCACTTGAGGTTTACATAATATATTTTCTTCTTCCGATTTCTTGCCATAATCCATTTGACAAAGTTGACTACTTTGATACCAATTCAAAGCCATTATCGTAAGGGCAGTCTCAATTGTGTTAGACAGGGTTCTTGTTGAACAACTATCAATACAGACTTTATTGCACTATTATCCACCTTAGAAGGTACTTACTACAGAAGAAACCAATTCGTGGCATAGAGTAAAAAAGTGGTCGTAACAACTGAAAAAAACCATATTTTTTTAAAGGGCCAAGCGGGACCAGACACATCTGTCCCGACCATTTCTGTCCCGACACTTCTGTCCTATTTCCGAATTTTCTTGTAAGTTTTAAATTGTTCCATGATTTTTCAATCAAAATTGATTACTGTGTTTTATCATATTGTAGGTGGTCGACCCTAATTTCAAAGAATTTTCCTGAATGGGCACAAAAGCAGGTCTTTCTTGCCAAAAAAGAATGGTACTTATTGGGTTGACGCCCCTCCCCCCATCCCAGTTTTCTTGGAAATGACCCAAAATCACGTCCTAAGCTATTTTTTCTGCTTAACACAACAAAAGAAACATTTTTAACTACTTTCTAAACTAAAAACTAATATTTTTTGAAAAATTTTCCCTTTTACTTTAAAAATTAGATGGCCTATTAAAGGTAATTTAAGGTCATTTTCGGTGATTTACCGTATTCTCTCTAATAGAAGCGCATGCGCTTCTATTTTTCAACCTATTTTTCAACGGGGGGTGCGCTTCTATTAGAGAGTGCGCTTCCAATAGAGAGTGCGCTTCTATTTTTCAACCCCTTCATAAAATCCACGGTATTGAGCAAAAATTTCTTTATTTACAACCATGAAAAAAAACAATCAGCACTCAATGGACGCATCGCTTTTATTCATCATATTTTCTTCCTCTTCACCGAGGTCCACTTCTTCCATCAGCTTGGCCAGTTTTTTTTCCTCGCGCGCCAGCTTCAGCTTCAGTTGACCACTTGGAACCGGCACATCTTCTTTAAAGCAGTGGATTTGACCGTCCTCTGACCCATCAGCGGAATTTGTTACGCCGCACGACTTGAACGAATTGGTGATAAGCTTCTATGGAAGGCCGTTCCAGGCTTCGACGATCCACTCGAGGTTCAGCGATTCCTTTTGACTTTTTCCTAAAACAATAAACTAGGACGTAATATCTGTCAATGTGCAGTCAATGAGATACACCAACATACTGAGACTCACGAAGATTTGTTTCCTGCTTCACCCATTCCAAAAGCGCCAATTTAACCTAATTTTATTGAATTTTTCTGAACGGTGTAGATAAAATGCTATTTCTATTAGAGAGTGCGCTTCTATTAGAGAGTGCGCTTCTAATAGAGAGTGCGCTTCTAATAGAGAGTGCGCTTCTAATAGAGTGCGCTTCTAATAGAGAGTGCGCTTCTATTAGAGAGTGCGCTTCTATTAGAGAGAATACGGTATATACTTTCATCTGTCTAACGGTTACCGGTTTTTTTAAGTACGAAATTTGGTCTATGATGTCCAATCATCATAGACCAAGTGCTTTTAGTAGTATAGTACTTTCTTATGTAATTTTTAAGGCAAAAGTTCTTGCACGCCGTCATGCTAGAAATTCGAACAAAAGCAACAGGATTTCTGGGTTGTTATTCATTAGATTTCTTGTATCTTTCAAAATGAAATTTTGAATCATATGCAAATAATAAGTAAATTTGGAAATGGGACAGAGGTGTTGCGGCAGAAGTGTCCGGAACAAAATGTTTGGGACAGAAGTTGTCTGGACAGAAGTGTCGGGACAGAAATAGTCGGGACAAAAGTGTCATGTGGCCATGCTTTTTTCATTTAATTTTTTCTTTGCAGTTTGTTTTCTCTAGAAAAGGTTTAGTGGTTTGTATGGCAAAGACACGGTGTTCATGATGCAAAATTTGGAAGCTTATTCGCCTAAACAGAAGAAGAATGTGCAAAATCGAATTGTGCAAACTCAGTTTGTGCAAAAACAAGTTCTTGCAGATTTTGAAGGAGAAACTCAAGGCAATGTGGGCGAACTTTGATGTCAAAATAATTCTTCGGTACCTGCCAACACTTGGTTTTCGATTTTTGCACAAATTCAATTTGCACAATTTGAGTTTGCACATTCTTCTGCTGCCCATTCGCCTAGGCAAGTCCCCAAAATTTCAAAAAATAAAGAAGAAACTGTGAAAAGTCGAAGAAAAAATTTGTCTGAAGAGAGCAAATTGATATACCGTAAATGTTATAATAGAGCCCACCCCCCACCTTCCTCTCGACTTTGAAGGTCTAAATCCCGGAGCAAAGTCAATATTTTGCAAAGCTGTTCATTGCATTTGCTTAACTCCTATGAGCTCTACTGATTCTGTTTTTTAGATTTTGAATTTTCGCACAAAAATCTCGAGATCGACCCAAAATTTTCCCGATTTTCGGAGGGTCCGATTTTTTCCTGGGACTCTATTAGAACGTTTATGGTAATGAATCCGTTTGGAGATTGAAAAAAATTACAGTACTTTCTGTATTTCTACGTCCAAATAATTGTCGCAGAAATTTTAAATAACAGACGTCAGCATGGGTGAACAATAGGGCATGAAGTAAGTTTGGAGCCCACTTTATTATAATGTTGTAATCTAATTTTATGGCCTTCAGTACATAAAACAGCAGAGCGTACATGGTAGGGTGAACAGCAGATCTGAGAGCAATATCTGGATGCCACTCCCAAGTCAAGAAACCCTTTCCATAAACCATCTTGAAGGCTACCTCCACACTCTAAAAACGCACATTGCTTTTTCTCAATTGCTTTCGATAATTTTACCTGAAAACTTTCATCGGGAACAAACCAAGTGGAGGCCAGAAACACATTCAACACTCTAAACATAAAAAAGTGCAAGCCATATTCACAAAGCCAAGATTCGTATCCTCGGCGTATCAATGCCGACATTTTCAAAGCATGCTAAACTTATGCAATAAACAACTTGAATCCCAACAGTTAAAAGACAAAACGCTGGGACGATTCAATCGAAAGTTTTTCATTTCTCACAATGGTCAATATTTTTTATTTCATTTCTCGATGACCAAAGTCTTGCAATACATACGCAAGGACTGGAAAAAATATAAAATTGTAAATATGTACATTATCAACTCCATACAAGCAAAATATTAGCAGGAGAAATGAAGTAGCATCACAAAATTTACTAGAAAATGAAGAAACACCCGCATGGATAACCAACAAGAATAATGAGAGCGTGAGCGCAACGAACTTTAAACGTATAATTCAGAACAATACATAGTCGGAACAGTAATATTTCATGATTTCTACTGGTTTTCTCCGCCCAAATTTTTACTAACCACCTCCTCATTTTTTGGATGATTTTCTCCGAGTCTAGATTCCATATCATCCGCAGAGCTACTTGCATTATCTGACGATTGATTGTTGAATGCCGCCTCTCTAGATTTTACATAAGCAAGCATGGTAGAGGACAAGGGCAGAGCATCCAAACGACTAAGAAATTCTTCATGGAAATTGGCGAGATGGAGAGCTTGAAGGCGAGCTCCCTCTGTCTGGTCAGCATCATGTTCATCCTTAATATTCTCCAGTAAATTAGCGCAAAAATACATAAAGTTAGTGAGCATTTACGTCATCTAGATGGTCGTTTTGTCCTAAACGCCTTTGCAAGTCGTCTTCTGAAATGTTCGCACCATCATCTCCCCGCTCAGAATTGACTTCGTCGTCAGAACTGGAACTTTGATCATCGCTACCGCCAGATTCAGACCTAATGTCAGCATCAGCTTCAATTTCTTGCTGCTCCTCCAAAGACTCATCCACAATTTCATATGTGGCATCACTATCTGCGGCAAAACTTTCATCTAGAACATGAACATCTTCTTCATCTAGAGGATCGTCCAAAGCGTGCCCAACACCTTAATTAACGACTATTATGATTAATTTCTTACTTTTAGGAACTGAAAACTTACCGTCTTCAAGTTCCTCGTCATCAACAATAATAGCATGAACAACTTCGGCTTCTTCTTGATTGGCAAGACCTTGTTCTTGATTTCTTTGATCCCTATCAGCAACATCATCAAAAGCGACATTATTCTGGGGCTCATCATGCGCCAAATCCATGTCCAATCCATGCGCCAAATCCATGTTTCCGTCAACATTCATCACATCTACTAAAATCAAAATTAGTAAAACCAAACAACCACACAGAAACTACTCATATTTATACCTACCTATATTTATTCTGTCACGTGGAACGAAACGGAGGTTTTCAAAAATCTCCTCATTGTCTTCTTCGGTGCGACCTCTTTTGAAACGAAATCCCTGAAAAAGAACATCCACAAGGGAGTCCAACTCGTTGCCGGTTTTGTTTTAACCATAACTTTTTTTCTGGGTCGAATTCCGAAATTCTGTTTTTACAGATCGACTCAGAATTGAAAAGCAATTTGTTTGGTATATAATTTCAAAAACACGATTTCTACTAAGGTCTCCTCGTAGTTTTGACTTTGCCCATCCAAAGGCCATCCACAGACCAGGACTCAAACCACTCAGGGGACCAAGCAAAAATCGTGTTTTTGAAAATTATATACCAAACAAATTGCTTTTAAATTCTGAGTCGATTTGTAAAAACAGCATTTCGGAATCCGATCCAGAAAAAAAGTTATGGTTAAAACCGGCAAAAAAAATTGTACCACCATGTATAATTTGGCTTCAAAATTAAAAAGAGACCATGTTAAGCTCAAAATATCTGTCATCAAGCATTTTCTGTTCACCAAGTGGCGTGACCTCGGCCGCAGGATGCACATCTCTTTGTTCTTCCTCCTGTGCCATAATCAGATCTTCTGGAAAAAGGTTCGGCTCAGCAGCTGCATTCCTAGCTCGGGCTGCAAACCACTCAGTTAAAAAATAGCAGATTTATTTGCTAAAAAAATCAACCTCTTTGGTGACGTGCAATTCTCTCCCCAATCATGGCGAGAAAATGACGAGGGTTGGCATTCGGCTCAGGTCTTTGTTCGAAATCTCCTTGAGGACCAACTTCTTCATCCAATTCATCGATAGGAGCTTCTCTATCTATGATGAACAATGTGTGAAAATAATTTGGTGAGTTAGACCTCACCAAAGAGAAGCATATTGGCCCTACCTACAATCCAAAGAGGAATGCGATTTCTTCGAGCAGGAGGCTGGCGAAACGGATCTAATTCAGTAGATGTGCTTCCACTTTCATCACTTCGCTGTTCCACTGGCTTTAAGCATTGATAACGCATTTGCAGCGGATAAATTCCACTTGAATTCACGGCTTCACGAATACAGTGACGGATTTTGTTCCTAAGAAGAAGAAAAATGCAAGTATTAATTAGATGGAAACAGATAATGTGTGATAATTGAATTACCTGCAAATGTCCGTGAGACGAGGTGCTTTCAGCAACGGAATTTCTAACTGCCTTGAATTTTATAAAATATTTTACTTTAAGTGGAAAGCTATGATTTTCACCTCATCGTAAATCCATTTTCTTGGTTCGGAAACACCAGCTGAGAAAACACAACGGAAGAAACATCGTATACGACGAACTGAGTCTCCGACTGCCTGACGATGCGTTGAAGCTGCAATGACCAAATTAATAACCGTAAAGCAAAAAACAAAAAAAATAACCAAATGTCCATAAGGAACGACTAAAATTCCACCAACTTTTAGGAAATTGCAAAAGTAGCTTCGCCGGGAATGAGGAACAAGTGCACCACAATAAATTCTGTCATAGCGCATCTCAGTTTTGACTTGGAATGCATTTCCATTAAAGAACAGCGGCTTGCACCACTCAAAAGCACTGACTTCTGGTGACATCAACGTCTTCTCCACACAAGTCAATGAAAAATCAAGTACATTCTCGTATAGCTCAAAACCGTGATTGACACCGCTTTCCCCTATAAAAGTCTACACGTAACAGGAATGAAGTCATCACAGTAATAAACTACGAACCCAGCAAAAACCCAACCATTGTGCTCAAATAACCGGTTCCGGAACCAATGTTTAAGAAAGACCTGAAACAAAACTTTACCAAGTGTTCTTATCCATTTTGGGCCAAAACTACTTACATTCCCTTCTCCACTTTTAAATTCTCCAATACGCTAGCATAAATACAAGGAGCAGAAAGATGTAAAAACCCAGGACCACCAGCTGGAAAAGATTCATAACCGTCAAGAATAAAAACAATGCCTTACTTTCAGACTTCCAAGCGACGTCTCGATAAGCTGCCCTACGCTGAGCGTCCGGCACAAAACGACCTCTGTCGACTAATCTAAAATTTAAAAATTTTTGATGAACCACCACAATTTATATCAATACAGTGGAACTTACCGCATAACCAGCTCAATCTCCTTCTTTTTGACAACCTCATTTTTTACGAGATTGTCCACTAGCTCATCGTTGCTTTTTCCATTTGAGCCTTCAGCATTACCCATAGTGATAGTTTCCAATTGATAGCAAGTTTGCTTCTGATTGCACCAAAATAACTAAGAAGCTTTTTGTAATTCTTCATTTTTGATCACACTGATTTTTTTGGAGATTTTAGATCTCTACCAATTTCACTTTTGGCTGTTGGTGAAAACACTCCGCAAATTATGTGTTTACCTCCACAAAATATGTATTTACCTCCTTAAACCGTAAAAACGATTAAAAACCCAGGACCACCAGCTGGAAAAGATTCATAACCGTCAAGAGTAAAAACAATGCCTTACTTTCAGACTTCTAAGTTAAAATAAATTTAAGCGCAACAATCTAAACCTAAAAATAACACAGTAGGACCAAAAATAGGTGCTACATGGATTCTAGATAGGAATAGTACCAATTACCATGGCTTGGTAAGGCTGAAAAGAGGTTTTGTTATATCTAATCTCCCAACTTTGGTAAAATTCAATAATTCAGTGCATCCAATGAGTGTATCCAATCAGTTTTTGTATCCAATCGGTGGTATACCATTTCCTCTAATTAACGAGCCCCGTCTAATGAACGCGCCCTCTCGACTTTGATGGGCCTCGGACAAGATTTTTTTTCGATCTGTTCTTTTTTGCATTTTCTTAACACTACGTGTCCAATGACGCGGCAAAAGTCGCAGTCACAGTCGCAGTCACAGTCACAGTCGCAGTCACAGTGTGTGTCCAATGTGACTGCGACTGTTGATGTGTGTCCAATGACGCGGAAAAGTCGCAGTCACAGTCGCAGTCACACTTTTCCGCGTCATTGCACACGTAGTGTAACTCCCGAGAGCTCTGCCGATTCTGCTTTTTGGTTTTTAAATTTTTGCCCAAAAAATATCGAGATCGACCTCCAATTTTTGGGGATCCAAAAAATAAACGCGCCGGCGGGTTTAATAGAGGAAACCTGGTATTCTCTCACTTTCACACATCACATCGAGATACTGTCACATCGAGATATTTTCTCTAATTAGCGCCTCCCCCTGATTCAATATCGTGTTTTTCGCATTGTGTTTTTGACCCACTTTTTGATCACTTTTCTCAGGTAAGTTACCAACCATTTTGTAGCTCATCTCACTAGCTACAAAATAGGTGGTAACTGCCTGAAAATGATCAAAAATGGTCAAACTATGATATAAACACGATCTTGAATCAGAAGGGTGCGCTAATTAGAGGAAAAACGGTAGTTGTCTGAAACGTTAAAAGTGAAGATTTTACAACTTCTTGAAAAGTGCCGTCAAACCTAGCAATTAGTCGTCGGTGGGAAAATAGACTATCCCTGGAAACCCTGTGTTAAACAGGAGAAACAAATTTTGTGATTTGAAAAACATAGAACAATACTCCTTTTTATGATTTCAGTAGGTAATTACAAATTTTGTGGAGTTAAATAAACAATTTGAGGGGTGTTTTCAATTTCAGCCGTTCACTTTTTAGTTTTCGGTTGAAAACCTAAACATTTCCAGATCGACCCAACTTTTTCCCAATTTTTGATAGGGTTGAACAAGAATCTCGTATTGGGGATTAATATATGTGGATTGATAGAAAAAGTACGGCATTCATCTCATAAATTTTTCAACCCATGCATTAAACTAAAGCAATGTTTTGCCCAGAGTATAAAAATCACTAAGCCACAATATGGCTCTGAAAAATTCGTCGCAAGACTGAGAAAAGACAAAAAGCGCCAACAGTATTCATCAAAGCCGTTTAATTTATCTTGGACTTCCACTTTACTTTGCTTGGATGGTCCCTAAACCTTGAATATCCAGTTTGGGTAGTTTGGGTAGTCTGTAAAAATGGCCGTTCATGATAAAATGTACCACCAAGGAATAGATTTATATTTTATATCGAAATTATATCACCTACATAAGCCTACCCATTTTATACCACCACGAACTACCTAAAATACCTCAAACCACACTGATAGCAGTGGCACGCCGTGTTTTGTGTTTATGCGCACTGTCCCATATTTGGGACAAATTAAAAATGCCACTTTTCTTGGCGTATTATTAATTTCTCATAATTTTTTGACTAAATTACTTTCGAATCGAGTTATAGTTTGGAATTAATCCACGAGCATATCAAGCTCAAATAGCGATTTACTAGGGTTATTGAATTTTGCTGAAAATTTTGAAACGGAAGATTTTCCGTAAAAAATTTAAAATTTTATAAAAACTCGGAAAATTTTCAAATATCAATTGTTTCCAGCAAAGCATGTTTTTACCGGTCAAAATCATAACAGATCATCAACTATCATGCACGTACATTTTCGAACACATATTTAACAAGCTAAAAATCCTTAAAGTGTGCTTTTATGCCAGCAGCCATCTTTTTACGAACAAACAGAGCTTTTTTGAAAGCAGCGCCTTTTTTAAAAATTTTATGCTCTCGGCTTTTTTTTTAAATTTTTTTAGCTAAATTTTTTTAGCTTAAAAATTAGAGAACTGAGTATTAGAGACATCAGAGTGACTGAGGATGGTTTGTAGAGGCTAATCGCGGTCAATTTTTTTTTTTAATGTAATGTGTGACGCCTTGGGTAGGCAGCAAGCGTTAGGACAGGCTTAAATGTGTGTGGACTCCCTTAGGGATACCTACAAGCCAAAGGGTGTTTTGCACGGTCATAAGCCAAATGCCAACAAAAATGCCAACACCCAAAATTCTGGTAACCCAATAACTTGTTTTCTTTCACATGTATCTTTTATTTTTTTGCAGATCTACTGCGATTGTTTGACAAGACTGGTTTTCCTCCTGGCACCAACTATCTTTTTCTCGGTAAAGCATCTTATTTCAGTGTGTTTATCGTCCAAGTCAATTCATAAAGGTGACTACGTTGATCGCGGACGACACAGTTTGGAGACTATATGCCTACTGCTTTGCTACAAGGTGCTATAGCTCATTGTTTGTCAAATCACCGTTAAATTAGCTCCTTTAAGATAAGGTATCCGAAGAATATCTTCCTCCTTCGCGGTACCTTCTTTTAATTCCTTGAGCAAATCCCTAGTAGGGATTTGCTCACGAAATTGATAATAAATTACAGGGAACCATGAGTGCAAGATGATTAACGTAATATTTTCTTTATTTTAGTTTATTTTCTTATTTCCTATCTTTTTAGCATGTGTACGGCTTTTACGAAGAGGTAAATTGCGTTCTCATTCTTTTTTTCCTTCACATTTACTTAAGTGTAATCGAAGATACAAAAGTGTTAGGTTGTGGCAAATGTTTCAAGATGTTTTTGATGTAATGCCATTCTCAGCTCTTGTTGGCGAGAGGTTTATTCTTCCTTGAGTAATGTTCTGTTTTCACGTTACCTTTTTTCTGAATTCTCTGCATGCATGGTGGCCTCAGTCCTCAGCTTAAAAGCATAGATCAGCTTCGAGCAGTTTTTCGTCCTATCGATCCACCCAATCCATCAATGCTTGTAGACTTGCTGTGGTATTTTTTAAATTTCCTTTTGAGATAGTGTTTCATAATTTAGGTCTGATCCCGATCCGTGGACAAAAGGTTGGAGGTCTAATACCCGTGGATTAAGCTATGTGTTTGGTGCTGATGTAGTTCAGGTGAAAAATTGCAGTTTGATTTGTAGGAGAGGCTTAATGTTGTCTTCAGGAATTCTGCCAAAAATTAGACATCGATCTAATTGTTCGTGCTCATCAGGTCGTTCAGGTAAGCTCCAAGCTTTAATTTTTGGTAAGGGTTATGATTTCAGGATGGATATGAATTTTTCGCGAATCGCAAGCTAGTCACTCTATTCTCAGCCCCACACTATTGTGGACAGTTTGATAATGCAGCTGCGACAATGTTTGTGGATGAAAACTTGCTCTGCTGTAAAATTTTCAAACATTTAAATGTTTCATGTGTTAGGAAAAACTTTTATTTCAGCTTTTATGATTCTCCGCCCTACGTTTGCTAAGACGAATCGCCTGCGTGCTCAAAGCCGTTTAAAGTCAAAAGAACAGTGAATTTTAGGCAATCGATGAGAGTTTCTTGTGTAATGGTAATCTCTTGTTATGTAATAAATTGTGATTGTCTGCCAATTGTTTTACCGTTTCCTTGTAGTCTGTGGGTTCCTGATTTCTATCAAATGAGATATGCTTTATTGGGTTGTCTATCACGTCTGTATTCAGTAATGTGCTGTCATAGTCGTGTGAACTCCTTGTTTCTCTTTGCATTTCTTCATATTTTATTCTAATTTGTCTTCCCTCAAATATGCTCTAGTTGACGTGCTTTGTGATATATATTTTCTTGCAATGAATAGCTCACGATTCGTACACAGATTTGTTTGCTAAACTTGATTTTAGTGTTAAATGGAGGAATCTACATCTAAATCTTTCGTGTCGGACATTGCTTGGATTTGTCGTGGTGTACCAAAACGTGTGCCTGAAAAAATTGAGATTGAAAAGGAGGACTTAAAAAAACTTTTGCAAGGTATTATTATTTTAGTTGCGCATGTTTTCATGCTATTTTTTACTAGGTGAAGGAATTGAATCATCCGACGAAGAATCTTTACATGCAGAGGAAAACGATTCAGAGGTAAAATCTAGGAGTTCCTTGGACCATTTCTGCGCTGCAATGTTATTAAAAATGATATCTTAGGAAAGGCGAGGGCTTCGTGGATCCGCGTCAGATTTGACTGAAGGCCTCCGCAAATACAATTTAGATGATTACGATGTAGACATGGCTGAAGACGCAAAGAAGTTAGTCTTAACACTCGAAGTGTTTCAAAAATTATGCTTGCTTTTAATCGTCGTAAATTTTATGGTGAACTAGTTTTTAAAGACCTGTAAAGGCAGATAGACTGCAAAATAATATTTTTACTAATCAAGTGTGGGACAAACATGTGCACGGACCCGAGCGGGCCGAGGTTTTTACGGGCCGGGCTCATAAATTTCCGAGGTGGGCGGGCCGGGCCTAAAGCCGATCGGGCCGGAATAATTTTTTGTCAAATTTTTTTTCAAATAATAATTTTTGTCAAATAATTTTCAAAATCTCCCCTTTTCAAAATCCCGCAATTTTCAATCGTTACCACTTCTTTTCTTACTCATCGCCAACCCTTCTTCAGAAGCAAAAAATACACTACGCAAGACCCCAATCACAACGACGAGAGCATTCGGTGAAGAGGATCTTTTTGGACGATAAAAAACCTGGCTTTGCGGGCCAGCCCAGACCGGGCTTCACTTTTAAAATTTCTGCGGGCTGGGCTCAATAAAACATTTGACGGGCCGGGCCCTGAAATTTCGACCCGTGCACATGTCTGGTGTGAGAAAAAAATTAATGACTAGCCAGAAGTTACTCATCGATCTGTGTTCACAACTCAAAAAACGACCACACATAAAAAATTTAAGACGGTTAAAAATTGGGTGCACCCTGTTAAAAAAGGTATGCTGTTTGATCTTGTTAAGAGGACCATCTCTGAAAGGACTTGCCTACTATGCCTCGCCGCTTGAAGATCCTTACATCACGCGCCATGCTGATTCTGACGAGGAAGGAGAAAAGGAAGACTTCGAACTCAAAGACTCCGACAACCTGGTTGTTGTGGCGAAAGTTGTTAAGGTGGGGCGTTTTGCTGATTAACTTTTAGTCGAAAACTTACTTAACCTTTGAAAACCTACAGGCTATTGTGGTAAATTAATTTTTTTTATTTTAGGACGAGGCAACATTGGAAGTCTACACATACAATGAAGAAAACGACGACTGGTATTTGCACCATGGTATTTTAGCGGTACTTTGAAAAAGTCCGTAAGGTGCAGGTTTCTAGATTACATATTGGAGGCACCACCACTCTGTCTTGCTCCGTTCAATTATGATCCAGGTGCAGAAGAAAAAAAGGTGTTTAGTACTTTAAAAAATTGCTTTAAGAGTTACATTAGGCATCTTTGTTTAGGGCAACTTGATTGCTGTTGGCACTATGGATTCAGTGATTCACGTGTGGGATCTCGATATTGTCAACGGTAAATACTGCACAACCCATAATAAAGCTCCATACGACTTTATTTTTTCAACTTTTACAACATATTGAAATTCACAAGTTGAACGATTTAACTAGATTTAAAAAAATTTACAGGCCTTAAAAAACTCCGATTAATAAAAGTTACACTCTATATAAAATCAGACTTGGGGCTCAGTTTGAAGTTATAAATATTTCAGTACAAGGATTTTAATACAGTCGACTCTCGATATAATGCTACCTCTCAGGACCGGAAAAAGTCGCTTTGTATCGCTAGTCGCGTTATACCGAACGTAAATTTGACTGACTTTCTTTTGCTGGTATCGTTTCGAGGGTCGCGCTGTATCGATGTCGCGTTATAACGACAGTTGTCTTATTAATTTCTGTATAACTTTAGCAATGGAGCCTGTTCTTTCATTAGGCCAATCTTCGGTCAAAGGTATTTTTGATGCAAATACTTGCTGTGTTGCATTCAATCTGGAATTTTAGCGCTTAAAAAATCAAAGAAAACCAAAAGCACGTTGGAAGAGCCAAGTGGATCAAAGAAGTCGAGAAAAAAGCGTGATGGCTCATCCCAATGCCATACGGATGCGGTTTTGTGCATGGATTGGAATCAAGTTGCAGACCACATTTTGGCCTCAGGGAGTGCTGATAAATCTGTTATTCTTTGGGACTTGGATGAAGCAAAGCCAGCGACTATAGTGCCAGACTTTAAAGGAATGGTTAGTTTTGTTGTGTCTTCGTCTTTTCATCGCTGATATCACCTCAGGTTCAATCTCTACGATGGCATCCTGCGGAGCAAAGTATCATACTTGCTGGAACAAGAAAAGGGCAAATAACTGTGTCCGATTGTAGAAGCAGTGATACCCAATCTTCTCCCTTAACTTGGTCTATTGGAAAAGAGTTCGAAGTTGAAAAGGTTAGTCAGCGGTTATGCTTGACATCCCTACAATTTTTTTCAGGTGTTGTGGGATCGGTTTAACCCATTCTGTGCTTTTACCTGCTCTAGTGATGGTAAGCTATCGGCTGTGACCGTAATTCGCACTCGACAGTCTTAATTTCACCAGTGAATTACCGTATTTCTTCTAATAAGGCCCTATGGGGCCTTATTTTTCAAACCCTAAAAAATCACAAAAATTTGGGGTCAATATCCAGTTAAGCACTTGCTTAACCGGAACGCTTTTGGGTGCTTAACCGTTTTGGGTGCTTAAAATGCTCTTGGGTGCATAAAAAGCAACCGCAAATTAAACAGGCTAAAAAATCAGGGACCAACTCAGTGATTTGGGCTATTTTTGCAGACGCATAAAAAGGTAGCTAAGACTACAAAAACAGCTCAAATGACTGAGTTGGTCTTCCTGTTTGATTTAAGGTTACTTCTGAAAGTAGAAGAACATAACTTTAGAAACAAAAAATTAGCAAACAAACCATTTGCTGGCGAAAATCGAAAGTTTACTGGTGAAAATCGTAAGTTTACTGTGAAATTCAGACTTTTGAGGGCGGATTTCAATTTTAACCTAAGTTATTTTTTTAACTTTTGGCGTTTTATAAAATAGTGAAAGATCAAAAAAAAACCTTTTGTTAACAATATATTCTAGGAAAACTGCGCTATTTCGACACAAGAAAGCCTGGCGACTTTGTTTTCGAGATCTTGGCTCATGAAAGTGGTGTTAATGACGTTTCGCAAAGCTTCAAAGTCAAGGGACTTCTTACAACCGTTGGAGCAAATGTAAGGTTAATTGCTTGATTAAATAAAGTTTTAAATAACTTTACTTTTTGAGGAATTCAAAGTGTGGAAGCTAGGCAATGAGACACAACTAAAGCATGTCTACACACACCAAGTCAACATGGGCACAGTTAACAATGGAAAGTTTTGTCCTGATAGTGCTAACATCATGGGTATGTAGTTTTACACACTAATACTAGCGTTTAATGGGAGATTTTACTTAGTTGTTGGTGCTGAAGCTGAAGAGATGGTTCGAATCTTTGATCTTTCCAAGTTTCCCGAAATCGTGACTACTTTCAATCAAACTTGCGAACCTATGAAAATAGACGATCAAGAATAGAAGACCATTGTTAAATGCATGTTAAAGAACAGGCACGTCGCTGTTGTTCTATTGTTAAGTTTGTTGCAGAAATAAAAACGTCATAAGATCGACCTATACTAGCATATAATGTGATGGAGCTGAACTTTCAAAATAATTTGATAATTTGCAAGTGGTTAAGATTTTAATTGCATTCATCTTTTTATAGAAAACTTTTTGTGTGTGATTTAGGACTCGGTAGATTCGTGGTACGTTTCACGCACTGGACACGGACAATAGGGTCCGGCGCCGATAGTGTCAACCCTAGTAAATTAATGTTCGAGATACTCGACAACTCTATTTATATCTATTACTTCCACTATTTTCAGGACCAAAATATGCTATACATCACTCGCCGTTTATTTCTTAAGCCTTTCTTAAAATCCTACACAGCAAGCCAATGTCAAATGTCTACCAACAAAGACAAGCACTTTCTCGAGCTGGTCAATGTTAAGTCTAGATCTGGTGACATCGACTTCCAGCAGCTCAAGAAAAAGGTCAGGAAACAATTTTTATGTCATATTTTAAATAATATCAACACTCTTAAGTGTTTGCTAATATACTTCTCGGCTGGCTGGTGTGGAAGCTGCAAAGCTCTAACGCCTAAACTCAAGGTCAAAATGATTTTTCAGCGCCTCTGATAATTTAAAGTTTATAGAAGTTCTACGAACAAACTAAACAGGGCTTAGAAGTGGTCTGGGTTTCAAAAGATAAGTCAGAAGAGGATCAACTCGAGCACTATGAAAATCTGCCCGGATGGCTTTATATTCAAGGCAAAGAGATTAAGTAAGATTTTTGTTTGAAAGTCTGAAAAAAAATTTTTAAAGAGACTTCTACCATATTTACAACATCCAAACAATTCCTGCTTTAAAACTGGTCGATTCGGAAGGTGAAGTTATCACTGAAGATGCAAGATTGAAAGTTGAGGTTATTTTTTGATTGCAAACATTACTTTTCATGATTCCCACCATAAGTTATACCGGCTTGGCTTTTTTTTTATAAAAAACCGACAGGGATCAGTATTTTATAGATTGTAATGGCTTGCTTCACGTACTTAGAGTTCGAGTTCGAATTCACGTTAGAGGTGTTTATGTACTAAAAAGTCCGAACTCGAAGGTGTTCACGTACTTCGACACGGAAAAATAAAGTCTAGTGGAAGTCTACAAAACTGCCACTGGCAAACCAGTAAGTCCCAATGGAATGCAAGAAAGTCCGAACTTCCAGTGGATTGCCACTTTCACTACAGTAATAAATTTCTCATTTAGTGGTTAGTTAGTGGAATCCAGCAATTTACCACTGGAATTTCAGTGGCAATCCACTGGAAATTTTGATGCAAGTGGCAATTCAGTGGAAAACCAGCAATTTGCAACACAGTTTTTGATGGTTCCCTTGTCAGTAGTAATCTCAGCAAAAAAAGGACGACCATCACAGGCGCTCGTGCAGCGCCAGCGCCAACATAAGATAGTTTAAAATTTTGGTAAAAACTTGCAAACGTTATATCAAAGTAAAATAATTTTCATATTATTCAAATGCTAATAAATTTTTTCATTATAAGTCAAAAAAGTCTTGCTTTTTTTAAATTTTTGAACCAGTAGGGTTTTTCCGTCCGGCAGAAAGCATGCCCATAATACTAAACATTCGCTCAATGCAGCTGTAGTTGCTGGTATTGCAAGTAGATCTAAAATATGCCTCTAGATTGAACTAATATAAAAAAATATTTTTTCAGCCTTTTCAAACACTCTCACCGCTAAAAAATTCGCCGTCAGCACTGGCACGCTTCAAATTTTTCGCGGCGCGCCGCCGAGTAAAAATGGTCGTAGGTTCGACTCCCGGTAGTAATTTTTTTCCGCTGGCAGACCACTTGATTTCCAGTGGAATACTACCTAAATTCCAGTGAAATCCCACCTGATTTCAATTAGGATCCCACCTAATTGCCGGTGGTACACCACCGAATTGCCACACGCCTCCGATGGAATTACCACTGATAACTTGGTGGTAAACCAGTGGCGATTAGGTGGGATTCCACTGGATTTTTTCCCGTGGGGTTTGAAATTGAATCATAACAATTTTCATAAAAAAAATTTTGTATTTATTTTTAAATCGAACTTGAAAGCGTTTCTATAGCTTAGATTGCTCACGATCACATCAAGAGCGGTCAAAAGCCACTAAAAGTTGGTTTCTGGGGGTTTTACTAAAGTTGGTATCCAAGATATACACATGAACACCTTCAAATTTGACCTCGAAGTACGTGAACAGCTTCGAGTTTGGGTTCAGATCGTAGGTGTTCACGTAGCCAATAATAGAGTTTATGATCTTTAATTTTTGAAATAAAAATCAGATTTCGTCACTAAAGTAAAGGAAAATTTATAAATCACACTGAAATAAAAAACTTTATTTTTACATCAAATCATAACAATTTCCATGAAAAAAGAAATAACTATGTTTTATAGTATTTTTTGGTGTGATGACGTTATACCCCCAATGTATCAAATGATACATTGGGGGTATAACGTCCATACACCTATTTTTTCCTTCTGAACTATCATTTTTTTTAAATTTCGTCATAAAGACCAGCGAACCTCGGTTATACGGCACTCCTTTTTGAAAATCAGATGCCGTATAACCGAGGTTCGCGGGTCTTTATGACGAAATTTAAAATTTTTGGAAAGACGACCGGAAAAAAACAGAATCCTTGCGATATTTCGGACTAGACTGGCGAATCACATTTAGCAAAAGACTTCGAAAATTGAGCTGAAGAAAGTGTCGGACCCAAGGCGGGAACGAACTTTTGGGGGTGCCATCTAACCGAGGTTTGACTGTACTCATATAAAAGAGTAGTTCCAAATTATTTGTTATTGATGAAAATATTTTTTTAAATGAATCAACATGAACTGTTCGTTTACGAGAGAGACCCGAGCGCAAGTGAAGCTGCAACTTGCTCTTCATATACAGTCGCCTCTTGATATAGTGCCCTTGGAGTTTGAGGAAATTTTTACTTTGATTTTTGAAATGTTTTGCCAAATGTGACTCCTCCGTCTAGTTCTGAAAATCGCACAGATTCCGATTTTCCCAGTCGTTTTTGCAATAGACAATAGTTTTGCCATTAAGAGCCGCGGTTCTTCATATATATGCGCATGATTTTGTAAATAGATGCGCACTATATCAAAAACAGCGGGTCTGAATGGCAATACTGCTGTCGATTGCAAAAACGACCGGTAAAATCGGAATCAGTGAGATTTTCGGAGCTAGACAGGGGAATAAAATTTGGCAAAACATTTCAAAAATTAAAATGAAAAATTTGTCGGACCATAGGCGGGGTCGAACTTCAGGTACGCACTATATCGAGAAACAACTATAAAAAATCCAGAACTTTGGGTCAAAATTAAATACCACCATTTTTTTAGTTTTGAAACTTTTCAGTCCTTTGCTCGCAACGAAATAAACAGTCGTCAAGTGCTCCAAGAATGGAAAGAATTGTTGAAGTTAAATGGTGTTGAATAATCTTGTGAATTTGCTGAATAAAAATACTTTTTTCTGAATCATCTTTTTCTAATTTAGTTATTTTTAGACCATAGTTTTTGAACGCAGCGAAATTTCTGAATTTTGAAATGGCGGGGGAAACTGTACTTATCTCGTTTACCATTCCCCTCAAATTTTTGAAAGTGTCCGAAAAAGACGTCTTAAACTAATTTTTTGTTTAACATGAAAAAAGTAACATTTGTAAATAGTTTCTGATAAATAAATTTAAACTTTTTTCAAAGAAATTGGACTTTAAGTCTTTAAATAAGGATGGCCTTTTTAGAGTATTTCTGACTAGGGTTGTCGGATACGCGAGAATATCGGATCCGTATCCGATATCCGAAATTTTCGGATATCCGATCTGATCCGATATCGGAGTAAATATTATTACGGTTAGTTTACTTTTCTGTTACTTGCATGCGATTAGTCTTCATGAGCTTTAGGATGAAGTCAGCCGCTATTTGAACGAAAAGAAGCTGCCTCTTCCCCGGCCTGAAGCTCCTGGGCATGACGAAGCTTATCAATGGTGGGCCAAGAATGGAGTTCGCTTCCCAAATCTCGCACTCTTAGCTCGCGAATTCTTGGAAATCTCATTATCAAGCATGGCGTCAGAGCGTTGTTTCAACAAAGCCAGCCTTCTATTTGCTAACTCTCTCAGGTTTCGGTTAGGAAAGCAAACGGCGGCTAATCTACTCATAATCAAGGCGGAATTGGCGGATGGTATTTCGAAGAATGCAGCGGAAAAGAATGAGAAAGAACCAGAAGAAATATTTAATTTGTTGTTCGAAGATGTGTAATTGTTGATGAATCAGTTTGTTCAATAAACATTTTCTTCGCTTTTCTGGAATCATATTAATTTTCAGTTATCCGGTATCCGAAATTTTCAGATATCCGATCCGATATCCGAAAAAATCCTGGATGATTCCGGATATTACCCGAAACTCACTTTCTAGGATCTACTGAATATAGAAATTTTAGTTTGCACATATATATTTGGGTACTGGGGCCACTAAGCTACTCAGCCCTTTTTGACGGAATAAGTGCGAGAAACACTTTTTTACTCCTACAGTATCCGACAATTATTTTTCGAATTAATTTTTTAGCCGAATTAAACTTTTTTATAATTTTTAACCATCGACTAGTCGACCCCAACGTTACTTGATATTGCCAAATGCGTTCAAAAACCATGGTTTAAAAAAAAATTGATGTCTGAATTCAAATAAGATGTTCTTTGCTGTGCCACTCGTGGGTGGTTTGTTTATTTGTTATTCAAGATATGCAAAATCAATCACATTTTTTCTATCAATTTCCCTTTTCTGCGCTGTTTGTGCATGCATATACGAAATAAAAACACGTGTGCTAATGTTTTTTTTTCGGCCGCAAGCATAGAAAAAGGGAAGCCAGGTCCGGTGACTTACTGCTTTGGTGTCTGAATGTCAACACCCCTTCCACTGAATTCTCTACTCTTTTTCTCCCTTTTTGTGTTTTCTCTACTCATTCTGCTGGTTGTCTGACAATTTTTCTTGCTAAAACACCAAACTGGAAATAAACAGCCTTTGTTGCTGCTGCTCCAATAAAATGAGATGGAAGGGTGAGACAGGCGAGCATTAATGGAGGAAGCTAGGCGAGCTGTCTCTCTTTGCTTCTCTGTGTGCTCAGAGATGTTATTGTGTGTGTGAGGTGCTCCTTATTGATTGCCCCCCCCCCTTCTTTTATTCTCCACAGTGGTGTGTGTGTGTGCAGCAAGCATGTTGGTCGCACTACCACCAACACAAAGTTGACTTGGTGGCTGCTACTCTCACAGCATAAATAGCGACCGGGTGCTTTTGGCTCGTGATTTTGAGAACCCAAACTGTACTCCTTTTTAGAAGAAAAAAATCGAAGTTTTCCAGTATTACCAATATTAGTTTTGGCTAACTATTTGCTTTTTATGACGCTAGGACAGTTTCTGTCGATTTGTTTTTAATTTTTGTGTTTTCATAAAGGAACTAGTATTTTTTAACATAACTTTTTAATTCTGAGGCACCCTAGCAACCGAAATTTCCTCAAAAATCCGAACTACTTAGGGGGTCACATTGAGTAGCGAATATTTTGAACTCTTAAGTTCGATTCCCAGTGCGTATTTTTTGCTCCATATTTTATATACAATTCGGTATCAAATGATGCTCAGGCTCTTGGCTATCCAATAAAACTGTCAGCGCACGGTTGAAAAACTATCCTGGCTGAGTTACAGGCCAAAACACGAAACCTGCTTTTTGTTTGAAATTCCATCATTTTTGGGTTTCTCTTTGATTGGTGTGATTGATATCTTTTGACTTTCTTTACAACTGCACACGTTTTATATACCAATGTGTAGCCAATATTCTAAGCTTTCATTTGGGCTATCACAGAAAGAAAGTAATTTATAGTTAGAGCTAAAGTTCAAAAATGTCCGATTCCGTGCCATCCTACCCTTGAAAGATACTCTTTTGTCGCGGGGTCAAACCTTCGCTAGCTACCCAATTTTCTGAATCGATTTTGGTGTGAAAACATTTTCATGTGATTCCTCATGAAATTGTGACTCTAAAAAATTAATATCACCTTGCGAGAAGTCAATAAAATGGGTAGAGGAGGAGGCGATTAAAACCAAAGTATATGTCTTCTGACTAGTTTTCCTTTATTTTGATGGTCATTTGTATGAAATAGCCAAATTAGGGCTGACGGTAAAACAGTGTTGGAAATGGTTGCAATCGATTGCTCGATACTTTATGGCCCTAGAAGTGAGTTAACCCACTAAAAATGGCTTAAAAAATAGGGTGTTCACCCACTGGGAATAGGACTTGAGAGCTCAAAATATTCGCTACTCGATGTGCAACTCCCACCCCCTTGACGGAATTTGGAAAAAAAATTTACTCGCTGAAATACCATGTGACCGAAAAGTTCCCAGACAAAGTTTAAAGCCAATTTTTTCAGTAATATAAAAACATAAATGCATTTTTTGGTATCATCAGGAAGCCCTTGTTCTCCTCTCTTGAATAATGTATCGCTTGTCGTTTCATGTCAATAAATTCCATGCTTTAGAATGTCCGATCTGAGAGCAGGCATTGTGCGACTTTGGGAAGAAGGGAAGAAGCAAAGTGAGATCGCTCGTGATATGAATGTTCCAAAGCAAACAGTTTCGGATGCCATCAAGCGATTTCGTGAAACAGGCCGCAATGAAGACAGAGCAAGAAGTGGGCGACCAGCTACAGCAACCACACCATCCGAAACTGTTTGCTTTGGAACATTCATATCACGAGCGATTTCACTTTGCTTCTTCCCTTCTTCCCAAAGTCGCACAATGCCTGCTCTCAGATCGGACATTCTAAAGCATGGAATTTATTGACATAAAACGACAAGCGATACACTATTCAAGAGAGGAGAACAAGGGCTTTCTGATGATACCAAAAAAATGCATTTATGTTCTTATTTTACTGAAAAAATTGGCTTTAAACTTTGTCCAGGAACTTTTCGGTCACAAGGTATGAGCAAAAGAAGCATTTCCAATGGCGACCATCCTACTTTTGGTACCATCTCAGCAATTAAATTTTTTTCCAAATTCTGTTAAGCAATTCGGATTTCTGAAAATATTCTGACTACTAGGGTGTCTTCGTATAAAAAAGTTATAATGAAAAATACCAATTTTAAATGAAAAAACAAATATCTTCAAAAAAACCGACAGAAACTGTCGATTTTACCACTTTTTATTGGCTGTGAAAAAGAAAATCTCACCAAAGTTTTGTTTGAAAGTAGGCAGAACTACAGAGAGTCACATGACTTCTTCAATCTAAAGTTACTAGTTCTCATTTTTTCTACATCCAGCCCCTTTTTTCAGACTGACAAATGAAAATTGGTAGGAGAGAAAGGGCACAAGTATTGGAGGATTACGATATTAGAGTTATTTTGTTTTCTTTTTAAATAATCATCTAAACTCTTGGTTGGTGTATTGGCTGTCACTCTATCGGCCAGAATTAGTCTACTATTCTTACTGTTTTTATTATAAAAGACAACCAGAAGGGAATAGTAGATGATAGCAATTATTTTTAACCTTTTACGTTCACTAGTGCAAACTTTTAATTAGAGTTAGTTTCACAGACTCCAGTTTGCGTCTATTTCTGGCAGTTTTAGGAAGAAAATTTTTAAATTTTACTTGACTTTATGATATTTTGGCTCTTATACTATTTAAATAATGTGAAAAATGTTAAAAAAAAACCAATACCGCATAACCTCTAATAATCTGCTCCACCCCCTTTTCTATTCAAAATGGTGTTGTTTAGAGATGATGACGGGACGGGACAATTCCGTCCCGTCCCGTTAATTTTAGAGAATCGTCCGGAATCCCGCGCGGAAATTTTTTGGCACCTGTCCCGTCCCGCGTCCCGTCCCGAAATTTTTAAATTTGAATTCTGACCCGTCCCGAAAAGGTCAAGCCATCATCTCTAGTGTTGTTGGCATTGTGTTTTTGTATCTGTACTAACTGTTTTTTAGGGACGTAAAATTTTTTTATTTTTGAGTTTTTACTTCAATATCTTCATTTTTGGTGCTCAAAAATCACTAAGCACTAAATAAAATGGAATTTTTTGACTAAAAATGACCAAATTGTACTTTTTCGATATCAAGAAAGGCTAATTTTGAAATACAAATCCAATTTATGAAAAACTTTATTAGCTTTAACTTTTTTTTAAAGTTATACTTCAACACAAAAGTAATTTTTTGCGATGCCTTTTTTCCGCTTATTTCATTTAAAAAATCTGCCAGACTGTGAAAGTTTTATTTTGGTATAGTTGAAAATGTGTATAATTGTCGTAGCACCTGCTTAGTCGTGTGACTAGTGCTAGCTAATACTACTATACAGTCGGACCAGGATATAAGAGCACCTCGATATAAAAGCACGTTTTAAGAAATTAGCTGACTGGCAAAGAAAATGGACAAAGTTTACCCCCGGGCCGTAGTAACAATACTTCTGTGGCTAAAAGTGGAATACCTCGGAGCTCAGCTTACATTTTGAAAATCGGTTTTTCGCAAACGAAAGTAAAGATATTTATCTTTAGATTTTGTTATATTCGTCCAGATTGCCCTGTCGGAAATCCGTGCTACCACCAAATGCAAAAAATATCCGCAGCTGCGGATATTTTTCGGACCTGTGCGGCTAAAAATGGAATTTATCGTGCAGGTTGAAGCCGAGGAAAATTTCATTTAACCAGATTTGTAGCCTAGATTATAAGGAACATTTTGGTAGTTGGAAAACTTTTTTTGGCTTTACTAAACTTAAAATTTGACCAGATATCCACAAAATCATTTTTTCCACAATCAACTACTCTAATCAAGAACACCTGCCTCCGTCAGTCGCAATTTTTTTGAAATTTCTTTGTCATAGCGCGACAAATTTTGGCGCGTTTTTTTTTTGAAATTCAAACGCTGTAAGTAGGATCACAACTACGATTATAATTACGATCACAAATTACGATTACAAATACCATTACAATTATAATACAAATTCTATTAGGATTACAAATTAATAAACATAAGGAAAATAAGCTTCAAACCTGATTAAGCATCAATCAGCTATCGCTGATGAATTTGATTAAAAATTTTGATAGGCCTTTTTGATAATATTTTTGATAGGCCCACCTGCGGGGGGCCAGAAAAGCTAGTTTTGTAGAAAAAACAAAAGTTTTGAAGTTTTTTGAAAATTTTTGGCATGAAATCAAATACCAGCTAATTTTTTTGCAATTTCACAGATCTAAACGACCTCTGAAATTGTAATTTTTGGACTGAACTCACTATTACTTTCAACATTTCGGGATACTGCTATGGATATACAGGTTCGGCTGTAACCCTTGAAGAAAGCGCGATATAAGAGCACCTTGGTCCCAAGGGGTGCTCTTATATCCAGGTTCGACTGTATATGCTCTTTCACTATTCCATGTGGTAGGCTGCTTCTTACACTCAATGTATTCTTTGTCTTTTCACCAAAGAGGATTTAGTAATTAAGACGAGAAAATATAGAATATGTGGGAGGATATTTGTTCCCTCTGAAGCTACTTCAGACTGCTTAATTTCATTGGTAATACCCAAAGAATTTACGCTTTATCGCGTCTAAATATATATATTTTAGCGTCACTTTTATCTTTTAATATTCCGACAGTCGAAGGCCACCTGTGACAATTATGTTATTTTTTGGATGATTTGTGCTCATATATCAGACTTATGGTTGAGCCTTGAATTTTAGTATATTTTTACTTTACTTCAGTTTGTACTGTCGACTCTCGTTGATCCGTCACCCCCTTGAGTTTGTTCCCCTTTAGTGTCCAACAATTTTTTAGCTAAATTTTCGCAATCTTTCGGTTGTCTTAGGTTGGTTTAGTCCAGAAAACTGAAAAGATTCCTAATTGATCAGTAATTTCTAAAAACTTTAGCCAGTAGGAGCTGCCAATCTCCATTTTGTGCACCCTATATTAAAAAAGGGGGTAGCGTATAATCGAGAGCCTCGGATAAACGAGAGTCAACTCTGAAGAGCTTTAACTTTCTCTGATAGCATTTTCAAAACATAACTCATTTTTTATTCGAGTTTGTTTCAGTCCTTTTAATTTATTTGATTTCCATAGTAGGTCTAGGTAAGGTGATAACCTTTAAAAGCAGAACCACAGGCAACACGAAATATAAAAATATTTTAAAATTGTTAAAAAATTTGAAACAAAATAAGAAAAGGTTAAAAAAATGAGGCCACTAAGATAAAAACTAAAAAATAAACATTTACAGTATTTCCTCTAATAGGCCAACCCCCTCCTAGGGTGTCACTGGAAAATAAGCCGCCCTCTAATAAGCTGCCTCTCTAGAGGGCCATTTTCATATCAACTCGGATGAGGAGTAAGAAAAAATGGCTACCTCAGTGATGAATCCCTATATTGAAATCTAACTTTGTTTGTTTTGTGTGCTACCCTTTCATTTTGTTTGTTTGAGGTTGAATAAATATTTTATGGATAATCGTATGGGCAAGGTGCTTCATGGCCGAATTTTCGCCGGCGCCAGTTTTTGAGAAACGTGGCGTAAATTTTAGCGGCGCATATCGGTTGAAAAACAAGCCGCCCCCCCCCTCCAATTAGCCGCCCGGGCGGCCTATTAGAGAAAATACGGTACCTATTTTTTTATTTTTTAACTTTCCGCCAAATCCAGATTTCGCTGGCGCTTTTTTTGTTTTGAGTAAATACTTTTTTCTCAGCCTAAACATGTGACGCATTGGGTGTTTGTCTGTCGAAATAATAATGTGTGTTTGTCTAGAAATTTCTTCCTGGTTTAATAAGTCAAACAAAAACTCATACTTATATGTTAATTTGTTACCTACTTTGTTATTTTATTGTTCCACCTGGCATCCAGACAATTTTAACTGTTAATAGAATTTGTTGCGCGATACTTTAGATTGCTTTTAAAAACATACCTATCAGTCCAAAAAACCGGCTTAACTAATTTACTTAACTTTTCGACAAAAAGCTGATCCTTTCTGCATCACAACCACTTAAAATTAATTTTCAGCAGAGCTAAAAAGCAATTACTTTACATGTTCTAAACAATTATAAGCTCTCATCACATCAAAAAATTATAAAATGAGCGAATAAAAAATTTACGACAGTTAAAAAATCAAAAGCAGCTGTTTCGGAAAATCTAGTAAAACCTAGATAAACGGACACCCCCTTCATGTTCGTTCTAGCCTAGAGCATGGTGTCACAAATCGATAAATTTATCGATTTCGATAAAATTATTTTTCGGTTGTTTGTTCATAAAAATCTACCAGACGTTTGCAGATTTGGTAAATTTTTGCGAATTCGTGTAGAGGAACGATTCTGCTACAGTCAACCCTCGTTAATCCGCCACCCCTAGGGACCAGCCTTAGGGTGGCGGATTAACGAGGTGCGATTACCCTACCTTTACTTAACTTTAGCTTTTTTGGGACCGGCCCTAGGGTGGCGGATTATCGAGGTGCGATTACCCTACCTTTACTTAACTTTAGTTTTTTTGGGACCGGCCCTAGGGTGGCGGATTATCGAGGTGCGATTACCCTACCTTTACTTAACTTTAGCTTTTTTGGGACCGGCCCTAGGGTGGCGGATTATCGAGGTGCGATTACCCTACCTTTACTTAACTTTAGCTTTTTGGGACCGGCCCTAGGGTGGCGGATTATCGAGGTGCGATTACCCTACCTTTACTTAACTTTAGCTTTTTGGGACCGGCCCTAGGGTGGCGGATTATCGAGGTGCGATTACCCTACCTTTACTTAACTTTAGCTTTTGGGACCGGCCCTAGGGTGGCGGATTATCGAGGTGCGATTACCCTACCTTTACTTAACTTCAGCTTTTTGGGACTGGCCCTAGGGTGGCGGATTATCGAGGTGCGATTACCCTACCTTACTTAACTTTAGCTTTTTGGGACCGGCCCTAGGGTGGCGGATTATCGAGGTGCGATTACCCTACCTTTACTTAACTTTAGCTTTTTGGGACCGGCCCTAGGGTGGCGGATCATCGAGGTGCGATTACCCTACCTTTACTTAACTTTAGCTTTTTTGGGACCGGCCCTAGGGTGGCGGATTATCGAGGTGCGATTACCCTACCTTTACTTAACTTTAGCTTTTTGGGACCGGCCCTAGGGTGGCGGATTATCGAGGTGCGATTACCCTACCTTTACTTAACTTTAGCTTTTTGGGACCGGCCCTAGGGTGGCGGATTATCGAGGTGCGATTACCCTACCTTTACTTAACTTTAGCTTTTTTGGGACCGGCCCTAGGGTGGCGGACTATCGAGGGTGGCGGATTAACGGGGTGGCGGATTAACGAGGGTTGACTGTACACGAATTTACAAAAGTTTACCCAAAGCTGCAAACATTTTTTAGACTTTTTTGAGCAAATAGCCGAAAAATAAATTTATAGAACTCGATAAATTTATCGATTTGTCACACCATGGCCTAGAATGCTACACCTTTTTTACTTTTTTTGAATTAATTTACAGTCGAACCTTGATAAAACGACACCCCTTAAAATTCATTCCCACCTTTTTTACCTCGATTTTTGAAGGCTTTTGCCAGTTCTGTTTTCACAATTCGGTCCCCAAATATCGCAAGGACTCCTATTTTGCCGATCCTTTTTTTTTAATTAAATAATTTTGCGTCTAAAAAAGCGAAATTTCGATATAACGACACCCTATTTTCGAAAAGGGGTGTCGTTACATCGAAATTCGACTGTATCGATCATGATTTGTTAGTCTAGTCGGAAAAATCAAAAGGATTCCGTTTTCACCTCTTATTTTTCAAAAATACCGCAACTTTGCCATAAATTTTGTTTTGATATATAACACAGCCCTGTTTTTTGAAAATAGAATGGTGTTGTATCGAGGTTTGACTGCAGTAAAAAATGTCTGGTTGCTGTTCCACCCACCGTGTTCTACAAAAAATAACTATTTTTTGTTAATGAAAATGTTGTTTCAGTTAAGCTGGAAACATCTGCGAGCACGTGAAAGAAAATATTAACAAGGTGGTACCATCAGGATTGTGCAGTCACTAATTGGAAAAGGTTCTGTATTGGTGTCCCTAGGTTGTGTGCATTATTTGGGTAAGTCATTCAATAACAAATAACATTCTGGCAATCTCTATATAGTATTTGGCATGTGTCCGTCCTACTTTTTAATGGACATTTTGACCACATTCAGGCCATTTTTGCTTATTTTTCCGATTATTTTCGGCAATGTCTCGACGGAACCCCAAACTTCAGACAATTCAGCGTCTTTTTATGCCGAGACCCAGGAAAATGTCTTCGAAAAAGAAAAACTTTTGTGGTCCCTCAAAATTGGAGTTGGAGGATTTTGGGGTAGGCCTGGAGGATGGTTTTTCTGCTTCCAACGATGGCCATTTTTGCGATGTCTCGAAAAGAACGTAGACGTAGATAGACGCGTAGTTTTTCACGATGAATGCACTATCGAAATTTCGAAATACTATAGAGGCGCCGATAGGCGCCTGTGGTCCCTTGTCTTATTATAATTGAAATATTAATTCAGATATTGCTGTTTGTATATTGCAAATTGTTCTAACAAAGTGATTATCACTTAAACAGAACATCCGCTACATATTATTAGCAAGCATTTGAAAGCACTAAGAGCAAAGACTATACTACCTAATTGTGTCAACCAAAGAAGTTTGTAATATTTATGTAAGTACTTTTTTACTTTCTATTTTCTGCCTTTAACTGCAATTCCTTAATGAGATTATATCGAAAATAGGTTACAAAAAAAGGCTTAACCTTTTTACCTTCACCAAAATTTTGGTAAACCGAAAAAAATGGTTAGGACTTTGCATAGTGCACACCAGGGTTGCAGCCGATATCTGATTACTTCGACATTTGATATCTGGTTCTGATTTTTTTTTGGGAAAAATCAGCTGCATGACACATTTTTCACAGTTATCAACGTGAAGCTATCGAAACTGACTCAAGATAAACGGGTGCTCATCCAAAGTCAGTTTTTGTTAGGTTTGATATTCAGAGGTCTTTCGGGATTTCAAACATTTTTGCGATGCAGGATTCTCGTCATAAAAAACCGGAATTCCGCGGGATTCGTAATTTTTTGTCGGTAACTGTAGAATCGACAACTGTAGAGTTTCTTTTATATCATACCGGAAATTTCACAGTTATTAACGTACAGTTAATTTTTTTTATGTTTTCTTTCCTCTGCGTATTTTTTATTCTACTCGAAAAAATATCTTTCTCTTCTGCTCATAAGATAAAAAGCTTGCAAGGAATTCTTGAGTTACCTATGCACTCACTTGGTTGAGTGCTTACGGGTAACGTGTACAAGTTTCAGCCTGAAGTACAATTCAACTTTCTTTTTTTCAAAGATCAGATTTTGGCAGGTATTCCTTTTACCCCACTGGCCCAAAAACGCGTTTTTTCACCTCCTATCAACTATTTATGGCTTTATATGGGTAGAAAACGATGGTAAGACCATTTTCGAGAAAAAAATTTAGACGAAATTTTGACCAAAACCATGATACCCAAAAAAACCCTTATGGTTGAAAATATAGGGTACCTGGACACCCATTAAAAGGTATCCTACCATGTTTTGGTCACTGGAGCTGGGCAAAAAGAGTCTTTGTATGCATTTTTGGTTGAGATCCTTGCTCACAATTATGTCTAAGGTAAGTGAGTGCGTGCATCTCTAACCAACCAAGCCCCCTGCGTCCCCGAAGGGGTAGGATACCTTTTAATGGGTATCCAGGTACCCTATATTTTCAACCACAAAGGTTTTTTTTGGGTATCATGGTTTTGGTCAAAATTTCGTCTAAAATATTTTTCTCGGAAATGGTCTTCCCAATCGTTTTTCCTTGTTTTTTTTACCCATATAAAGCCATGAATAGTTGATAGGAGTTGGGCCAGAGGGGTAAAAGGATCATTAGCCCAGCTTTTTTTAAATCGGCTACATGACACATTTTGCCCTATAGATAACTATGCGCTGATAACTATATATAATTTCTCGTATAATGCAAAATATAGTCGGTAACTGAACGTTGATGACTGAAAAACTTTCTTCATAATATACGAAAAATTCTACAGTTCTCAGCGTATGTTATATAGACAGGAAGAAAATTGACTCAGGATGAACACCCGCTTATCGTGAGTTAGTTTTCGACATCTGATATCTGGTTTAGATTTTTTTTAAGTCGGCTGCAACCCTGGTGCACACCACAAAAAGTCCGGAGAAATTCTTATGCCGTATTTCTTACTATCATATTGGTAACTGAAATAAAAAGTTGGAGTCCTTTTTATCACAAAAACTTAAATTACAGTCGCGTCTCGATACAATGTCACCAAAAAAAGTCGATAGGGTCTAGGGTAGGGCAATTGTCAGACAATTGCAAGCACACTGGCTCCAACATTTTCACTATTTCATCGGAGAATTGTCGGAAGAATTACATATTGTCAGTTTCATTGGACAATTGTCATTGGTCAACCCTAGTTGTGTCCATTGAAAATCTTTAAAAGTTGGTGCTTCGAAATAAGTTGAGGTAAAACAGGTTAGAGGGGACATTATATCGAGATTTGGTGGTATCTAATCTTTTTTATCTTTTATATTAGTGATAATAATGGCTTCATTTTTTTTCTAGTCCGACCAAAACTCAGCTACGGTTATACAAAAACCTTTGCCTGCTGCTTTTGACACTGAAACGTGGACTTGTGTGATTGTGACATTCTACTTTTCAGAAAAATGTCTTCTTCTTCTTTTTCATCATTTGCGTCAATGAGTGGTGTGCAGGGCGCTCCTGTTCAAAGCTCTTCGTTCATTCGTCTGTCACCAACATCCTTTTTCAAGAGTCACAGCGCCTCTTCCGCCCCGACTTTGCTGGCCACTTTGATGAGCACTGGTGCAGCAACCAAGAAAGACGAGGTGCCACTGGTTTCTAGTCCATCACCACCCAATGAACTCCTCTCCACTCCAAAAAGTTAGTTATTTTAGCCGACTGTAGAGCTCTTTGATTATAAATTTTAGATATTTAAGACACACATTTTTTTAATCGGTTTACTAATCAAAACTTCATCAAATCTGCAGAACAAGTTTTCAAAAATTCGCATTTTTGCCTTGGTCCTCTCTGTGGTCCAAGAAGTCAAAATTTAAAATTTTGGCCAGTACGGAATTTTGCGTTTTATTTTCTTATTCAATAGGCATAAAGTTTAAAGAAATCTAGAAGCACGACTTTTCACGGCTTTTCTTAAAATCCCTTCAGATTTGACTGGAAAAACGTGTTTCAGACTTCAAATGTGTGTCTTAAACATAAAAATTTGCAAATTCCCAAGAAGGTTGAAAAGAGCTAATCTTTTCGAAGCAGCCAATAACTTTTCCTGTTATGTAGGTCACCATCGCCGACAAGCTCCATCTCGAGCACATGGACAATCCGCCGGAGCTGCTCGCAAGAAGTTGTGCTATCCAGAAGAAGGCTCTAACAGCCGAGGTGCTGCTCCACTGCCTACGCAAAGAAATGTGTGCTTCATCCCCAAGTTTGTGCAAAAGAGCGGACCCTCACCAACTATGAAGAAAGCAGCCTCTCAGCTAGAGTGCCAGTCAGCTTGTGTGTATGACAATTTCTCGTCCACTAATGTGTATGCCACTCCACCCCGCCACTCGCTCCGCCGCCAACAGTCCGCAAGTGCTACCATGATGCCTGTGGGTAATGGCCGCTATAGGTCAAATACTGCTTTTGTGCGCTTCACTCCTCCCATAGGTCAGTCATGACAACATTATTTTCTTTTGCCTATTAATCCACGAAAAATATTATTTTCTGTACAAGTTCTAGCATTTACAAAATGAAGGGATGACTTTTACGTAGAATTTTTGACGATTACTTTTTTATTATAGGTATTTTCTATATGTGGCTCATCTGTAAATACGTTCCTTGGATATCTTTTTACGGAGAATGAATTTTTGGCGCTACCGGAGCTATACTCCTCACTAGGGTTGGCAACAGTTAATTCGACGTTTTGGAAAATTTTGACTTTATTTTTTGGTTTAATGTGTGTTTTTACAAATTAGAGCATGTGACTCCGCAACTGAAAGCCTATTTCAGTGGTTACACAGTGGTATAAAATTTCTTAATTTGCTTATAAAAATGGATCTTTTTAATGAAAACAATTTCGGGTCAGACTACCCGATTTCGGGTACCCGATGCCGAAATCGGGTAGTCTGACCCGAAATTGTTTTCATTACAATAGATCCATTTTTTAAGCTAAATTAAGAAATTTTTATACCAATGTGTAGCTACTATCCTACGCTTCCAGTTGCGGGGTCACATGCTCAAAATTTTCGAAAAAAAACACACATAAAAACGAAAAATAAAGTCAAAAATTTTCAAAACGTCGAGTTAACTGTTGCCAACCCTACTCCCCACCCCCCAAATACCCTATAAAAATTTTTCTGAAAATTGACATTTTATAAAAAAAAGTAGGTGAAAACACCTTTTTATCGTGTTTAACGTGTAGGAAATGCTTAAAATGGTTTTTTGAAGGAGTTCAAAAAAATTTCATTTGGGGGGGGAGGGGGGGTATACTCCGGTAGGGTCGAATTCTTTTTATCAAAATTATTTTGTCTCACGAAACATTCCGAAAAAACACTAAAGTTAAACATTTATACAGTCGACTCCCTAAAGTTCGTTTCCCCCTAGGGTCAACACTTTTCGCTGTGTTTTTGAAATGTTGTGCTGTTAGTGATTCGTCAGTCTAGTCCCAAAAATTGTAAAGATTACTATTTTACAGGTCGTTTCTCAAAAATTGAAACTTTTGGATCAAGACCCGCGTCTCTCATCAAGCCGTCACCCTTCAAAAAAGGGGTAATCGCTTATCAAGAGGCAGAGTCTTAATGTCAAAAGTCCCAATTTTTTTTATAATCTTTCGAGAACCGTGATTTTTAAGATTTTGCGGACTAGATTAACGGATCAGATTTCGCAAAAGACTTTAAGAAATTGATGTAAAAAAAAGTGTCGGAGCCTAGGCGTGGATGAACTTGAGGGGTGACGGTTTATTGAGTGTCGAGTGTACCATATCTTCCTCAGAGATCCTCTCCATAATTCGAAATAGTGAATTCGGCATTGTGTTTTAATTAATTTTCAAAGTGCATCATTTGGCACATTTGACAATGATGTCTCTACGTGTCATATACCATTTTGTAGCCCGTTCTCTGTTCTTTTAAATGTGATATTGAACAATTCTTTGTTATTAAAAAATAGGATCAAAAATAGGAAAACAAAAAATGTGCATGAATTTACCAAACTTGAGAAATTATTTGTTTTTTTATTTTTGGTCCAATTTTGTTACAGTCAACTCTCGATACAGTGTAGCCCCGGGGACGAGAAAAAATATACACTATATCGAGGGTTACACTATAAGCCAGTTTGGCTCAGGGCAAAATATATACACTATATCGAGGGTACACTGTATCGAGAGTTGACTGTATAACAAAGAGCCGGTTAATACGACATTCAAAAGAGGAGAGAACGGGCTACAAAGTGGTATATGACACGTAGAGACATCATTGTCAAATGTGCCAAATGATGCACTTTGAAAATTAAAGCGAATCCACGTGCTTTTTCTCAAAACTTATTGGACGACCTAATAGCATTTTTGTAGCTTAGATGCAGGGCTTCGAAATGTCCTATTAACAAACTCTATCTGATTAAAAATTTTTGGATAAAAATGCTTAGGCCCACACTCGGTCAAGTGCGGACCTGAGTGCAGACCTAAGCATTTTTTCCAAATTTATTTATTAGATATTGTTTGTTAATAGTTTATTTTGAAGTCCTGCATCTTAGTTACAAGATGGTACTAACAGACTTTTTTTCCAATGAAGAAGAAAAGAGCACAGCCCTTCCCGCGTTAAAAAAAAACCGCACTCAGTCCCACACATTATGTGAACGTAGCTTGAAAATAATTAAAAAAACGCGATACCAAGAACGCGATTTGATGAACCACTCAAAAATTAATTCATAAATTTTCACAAAACCGATCTCGTAATTTTACAGTATGATTCAGCAAAAAAAAAACATTGTAAAATGTGGAATCAAATTTATACAAAACCAATTTACCAATTGTCATTGCAGGTGAAGACGTTTCGGCTCTGTACGCTGGCTCTAAATTCAGTGATTCGCCGTCAGCCAAAAGTTTGCCTTTGCCACCTGCAGCCTGGTTGGAAGAGCTGGCTTTGCATACCTCAGCACTCAACCTCAAAGCTGCTCAAGCGGCAGCAGCTGACCAAATGAGTAGTGATGAGAGTGTCAAGTCTCTCAAGAATGTGGCTGAAGAAGAGGAGGATGGCGTCACTTCTGATGACACTGGAGTGGTTTTCGATCTGGATGATGGCAAGTGCTCTTCTCCATCAGCTGCTTCGGACTCCTCTTTGCAGGTAGTTACTACCGAAGAGGAGGGTTCTGATGCAGGCGAAATCACTACACACCCCAAACTGGTCCAAATGTTTGGACAGCAGAGCAAACCGGAGGGCATCCGTCTGACTCCCCTCCAACTGATTGCTGCTGTGGCCACTTCTTAAATTGGGATGTTTTTCCTGTATGTGTTACTTGTGGAATCACAAGCAATCTACTACCACTTATATTGTTGTTTTCGGTGTGGAGTATGCTCCTCTGCTATCTTGGCACCATTAAGTATATATTTTGTTGTAATTTGTTCGCTTGTCTCCTAATCGTTACTTACTCACTCCATGAAGTTATTGTTCAGAAGCTGCGAAAGCTAGAAATCGCTGCTTATATGCTTATGAACATGCTGTATATCCTCTAACTATGACTTCCCCCACAGGGCTCCAATCTGTCCTCATTAATAAAAATGTTGTCTTTTTTGGAGCTCAAAGCTTTTTTTAGAATTTTACGTCAAAATCTTATGTTTTTAAACCAAAATAGCAATAAGCAATTTATATAATAGTATATTTTCGTTAAAATATCCTAAAATGCCTAATGTTGAACAAAAAATGTTCTTACTTTCAAAATTTTGAGATTGGAGCCCTGCCTCCCCATTGATTCAAAATAATATCATTGGCATTGTGTTTTTGACCCATTTTTTGGAAATTTTTCTCAGCAAGTTACCACTCATTTTGTAGCTCATATCACTGGCTACAAATTGACGGTTAACTTGACGGAGAGTAATTTTCAAAAAGTGTGTCAAAAACACAACGCCAAGAACACGATTTTGAATCAGGAGGTGAGGCATTATTAGACGATATACGATATTTTATGTGATGGTCTGTATCATCAACAAAACTACTTTTTTGTGTGATTCTTTTACTGCTTTGGTTGCTCCATGAGTGAGCAAAAGCCTCTTTTGGTTATATTTTAGTACAGGTTGTTATTTTTCAAGTTCTTAAGTAATACTGCTCGACAGTGTTTTCGAAACATTCTTCAACTTTTAAACGAAATAGACAAAAAAGCCATACTTTTTTATCTTAGAGGATACTTCCTAAATTTTGCCACCCTTTATTTTCATACACTGGTGGGCCAAGAAATTTGGCTGATTTCAAACAGTCATAATTTTTTTCTGACACGGTCTTATTTTCACAGATCGAGTTCCCTTGAACTTCCAATAAATTATACCAAATGAATTTGGGAGATGGTTTTGTGAAAATGTAATTTGAGACCCATCCAAAAACCTTATAATATAATCTTGTTAAAAACACAAAAAGAGTTATTATTGCAGGTAATGCAGTTGATCAAAAAAATATATTGAAAGTTGAAGAATATTTCCAGCAATTCCGCCGGGTACTTTTCATACATTTTTGCATTTTACTCCCTCCTTTTCTCCTGTTCACAGAAAAAATAAATTCAAAGCTTCTGTAAAAAGGCTGAGAAAACCAATATAGGGAGAGTATTGCGGGTGTGTGCATATATGTCCCTTATCCGTGCCCACTCCATCTACTCTTCTGCTTGTGGGAGTCCATGATTATCCTCTTCTTCTTCAAACTCCTCAAATGTATATTTGTAGTTGTTCTATTTGTATTACTTATTGAGTTGTTCAACGAGTTCGGTTATCTTCAACTTCTTTGTCGAAATTTTCAAATTTAGACTTTGTGGACAACAAGGAGATCAAAGCAAAAATTTTGAAATTTTCGCCGATTTTATAACTCTTTCATTGGTAAATTGACCAAAAAGTGTGAGTCTAAAATATCATAGTTGGAAAATTCTGCCAAAAGTTGAATATAACCAAACTTGAAAAAACCAATAGTTGATATATAAGGATCAGCAGTGTCTACCATAACCTCTGCCTCCCTCCTTTTCCACACCAATGTTTAGTCCTCTGCTTGTAGTTGATCTCAATAACTTGAACAAAATTAACGAGATGAATGCCTGTAAGGGAAAGCAAACACATTGTATCTATTAGTCTGTTTTATTGTAGTAGGTCAATTGCAAGCTTTACATAGTCGCTCTTTTGTATATGAAATTCATGGCAAAAATAGCCCAACTTCCCACAACGACGAATCAACCCTCATTTTATTTTGAAAAAGATAAAAGTAGATAATCTCTATGTCCCATGTATTTAGTAGTATTGATCACCATCTTCCCCTCTCTACTCTTCTCTGCTTTTATGCTAAGTCCAAAATCCACTGAACAAGTTCTTGTGACATATGGTAGGAAAAGACTTGCCGTATTTTATCTAATAACCCGCCTTCTGAGAGTCTGGTTGAGCACTCATAAAGTTTCGAGGTCGACTAAAGATTTTCAGATTTTCAAGAAGTTGAAAAATAATCAACAACGTCTCTCCTTCCTTCCTGCCGAGGGGATTATTATAAAAAATACACTATTTTTGTAATTGTTATGTCTTTTCTAATAGAATCTAAAAGAGCGTCTTGCCCTGACATTACTCCTTTTTGTAAGACCCTGTTTTTGCCCCGTAATAATGTATGTTCCCTTCTAGAATCGGATCTAAAATTTTCTTATCTCTCTCCCCCAATCACTTAATCTCCTTTTGTGTAATTGTCTCCAACTGAATGTATCCATCGGAAGTGAATGAACCGAAAGTAGAGTAGCAGCTACTACCATCAACTCTACATCCATCCTACAAAGGAATCCATCTGATGAAAGAATAGAAGGATGGAACTATTTTTTTACCACTCTTTTTTCTCAGTTTCTTAAGCATTCGTCTCTATTTTAGTCTAAAAACAAAAACTGTAACCTAAAATCTTTAGCCAATCAATGAATTCTGGTAATTGTAATTTTTAGTAATTATTGTAAAGTGAAAACAACTTTTCGGAAATAAAATGTTAGAGGCGAGATAATATTGAAAATAACTAGAGGCTGTATTTACAGTAGCGGTCAAAAAAATGGATCACTCAATTTTCACAAGAAGATTTTTCTTCAATCACAAATTTATGAATATTATAAGTTTCAATACAGTTTTGTCTGGCACTTATTTTGAAGCATTTTTTTTCCTCTATCTAATGGCGTTAACAGTTACGTCAGCTGTGCAAAATTTTATACTCATACATAACCGTGGTCGAAAAAATGGAACACTGCAAAATATTAACAGTTAGTAATTCTTTTAGAGTTTTTTCTCAGTTATTTATAATGGTTTTTTAATGGTTTTTCAAAGCACTGTTTCTTAGCTACAATTTGGTAGGTCAGGCTTTTCTTTTCGACTTTTCTGGGAAAAGTGTTGATCAAAAATAGAAAAGTGTCGATTTTTAGTCAAAATCAAAGTAAATCTAAGGAAAATGGTCCGTTGACCGCATGAACAGTGGCTTTTCTCGAAATTAATATTTTCAAAAACTGCCATTCAACGCATCACTTGAAAGTTCTTTAGTTTCGAACGTCTTATTAAAGTGTCAAGGCGCTGAGGTGCAGACGGGTGAAGTTTTGAAACGTAAAAAACTTACCTTTTTTCCTTATTATGAGTAAAAAGTAATAAGTTCGAATTTTTTCGAGTCTTAGGACTCGAAAAAACTCGAAACAATTTGAACGCATTTTTCTCAAAAGTGATCAATTTTTGTGGACCAAACCAAGATTTTTGTGGACCAAAAATTTTGAGCCTTCAAAGGCTCAAAATTTGGGGAAAAAATATCAACAAATATAACAAGAAAGGTCAAGCCATTGTGAGACAATTGTCCGACAATTGCCCTACTCTAGGTAGGGCCATGTCCTAGATCTTATATTAAATATAAAAAAATTGCACGAGGGCCTGTAGACAACGTTTCTGCCCCAAATAACCAAAGAGTACGTATTCTCTAAGCCAGAAGAGACAAAACACGAGCCAAAAACGCGAGTCACTTTTTTGGGCAGAAAGGGGAGTCACGTCTCTGCCCAAATGACGGTCTGGGACATTGCCCTTACCGGAGTATCTCTTCACCACAGGTTCCCGTTTCCGTGTTAAATGGAACGGACGGACCTATCCCTAAACGCGTACCGATTTTTGAGCTTCGTATCCCCTGCTTGTTTTTGCTAAATTTTTGCCCAGAATTTAGCAAAATCGATTCAAAATCAATGACTTCTTTCACTTCAACAAGCTGCTTACAGACCATTTTTGCTTATCTGAATAAGGATATCCTAACATTTACGATAAAAAAGAAAATTTTGAGCAGAAATTTAGCGAAAATCAACAACAGGGGACCAAGGTCAAAATCGGTACCCGTTGAGGGATAGGGTCGAACGGACTAAATCTCTGCAACTGATGCGGACTGGACTCCCAATCAACTAACTTTTCCCTATTTTTTTAACATAGAAAGCTGGCAAAAAAAATAATTTTTAATGCAGTCTCTTAGCTAACAGAATGACATCAACTGGGAAGTTCTAATTACCACTAAACAAGCCTTTCCCTTCCTATAATTGGAAATGAAAAGGCTTGTGTCTGTTCTCCCTCAGTTTTTAACAACTGAATATCTGCTGGTTGTGATTTCGGCAGATCTACAAGCATGGACATATCAGTCAAAAACAGCGAAATAATTTATTCCTTCAGAAGAAAGTTCCACTACATTACGCTTGGAGGACAACAAGCAACAACAATCAAAGTTTTATCCATTCAAAGCTGAAACTGCATCAAATTTCATCAAGCGGAGATTTTTCCGGAGGCGGGCCAGTCGGCTGTACCATCCTGCACAACAAGTTGTAGCGAGCTCTAGCACGTGTTTCATTCTCACAAACTGCCACAAAGCTCAAATGATCTGGATGACCTAAAAAAATCTCAATCAGTCACCGCAAATACTCAAAATTAAGGGAGTTTAAGATTACAATTGGCAGAATGTATCAAGACATTGCCCAGTTTTGAAATGGCCCTGACTTTTTTCTAGTTCGTTTTTTCAAATTCTTTTTATTTCTCGCCAACGATAATTTTTAGTCTATGATGTGAAAAACACGAATTTTGCCTAATCTCTCTTGTAGTTTGGGACGTGGTCTGTGGATGGCCTCTAGATAGGCAAGGCCCAAACCATAAGAGGGACCAAGTGAAAATCTTGTTTAACATTATACACCAAAGACACTTTCAGCGTGAGAAATCGATCAGCGTAGACAGAATTTCAAAAATCGGCAAAAAATAATCAGGGCAATCCAAAACCGAATAATTTTTTGCTATACCATATACTTTTCAAAAGTAAACTTGCCGATGATGGAAGCGTTGGTGTCGCGATGTTGATTAGTAATCCTGCAAGAAGAATATAAGTTAATGGCAGAATAACAGCAAAAGGTCCCTACCATTCCCATCTTGTCACATCAGCATGGCCTGTTCCTGTATACTTCGATTGCAAATGCTCAAGCTGGGCGAGCACATGGAATCTTTCGGCTGGAGCACTATTCGATGTCATCAGCAATTGCAAATACCTGCAATAAAAAATGAAGTAGTCAAATAGCTGCATCGAGAACTAGGACTTTTAGCAGTGTTAATGCTCTGTTTTCAAATACTTGATGCGAGTACACATCATGATCAATCAAATTAGCATATTCAGTATAAATATTTATTGTATCTAATATATGTAAGACAAAGATACAGATAATTTATGAGATTCAGCTACCAAACAAAAGACAGTGAGATCAGGAATACTCGCTTCTTGTATTTCACAATTGGAAGAAGTGACGATTTTTATAAGGTTGTAAATACAGTTTTAGCAATACTACTCAACGTCGTTGACCCAAATCGCATAAGATTTTAGCTTTTTCAGTAGTCTTAAGGTTGAATAGCATAGGTCTACAGAAAAGCATCCACACTTCCTTCAGTCCACTAAAATAGATGGTTTTATGCTTTAAGATGATTTTTTTAACTTTTTCGTGCTTTCAGACCTGAACTAAATGATGCGCAGATTGCTGCTGACATGCTTTTCTGGATCCGTCTAGTTTCTCTCTTTGCGCTTCATTGGCCTGATTTACTGTAGCAGCTTCCTGCTCTTGGCCATTTATGGAGTGCAACTCTATAATAACATGAAAAACCTGTATTTTTACGGCTTAGCATTTCGCTGATTTCGACCCAAGAGCAGTGTTTTCAAAAGTCACACTTGGGTAACACTAACTTTTTTATGAAAAGGTGTGAATTTAAGGTCACACTTCGTGTGATTTTATCAAAAATTATTTTTAACTGAAGCGTTTGACCACTCAATGGATAGAGAAAAATCATCAGCTACAAGATGCTGCAAAGTTTCAGATAAAAAGGTCGGTGAAGTTAGTGTGGCCCAAGTGTGATAGTGTAACTTTTGAAAACCCTGCCCAAGAGTCCCAATTTTTTTATTTTAAAAAATGCAATAAAATCCATGTATGTCAAAAGCGATCAAAAGATTAAAAAGCGATAAAATTTTTGGCGTTTTGTCAAAACTCCAAATAAATAAAATAAAACCAATAAAATTTTTATCGCTTTTATAGTAGACCACGCGAGATGTCTTTTTGGTCTTATTCCTTGAACAATTTCAAGGTAGATAACTTTTTTGGCCTTTTTTTCACCCTTTCTACTGGTTGTACACTATCACTTCGACTTTACCGGCAATTTAACCCTTCGGCAACCTACTCTCTTTATTACATATTTCTAAGTTCGGTCACTAGCCGTCTTTCGTACATAGAGTTTCAGTAACGTACGAAAAAGCTCCTTAAATTGACCAGGTATTGTGAAACTCTCTTTATATTGACACCCAAGCATCGGTCCCCAGAGGTCCCCCCGCAAAGAGGTCTTACAGGATGGATCAAATAACTCAAAATTTTATTCAAAAATGTTTCAATAAAACAACAATTGTAACAAAATAATATTTCCTTCATTCCTTACGGCACATTCATGCTCTCGATCTACCAACAGCCAGCCTTGTCCCCATCATTGAAAGTGTAACAACAACAGCGAACAACAGCGGTATTCTTGCCCTTGCATTCATAAACCACCGTGTCACTGCCAAGAAGAACTCTTTTGGAAATTTGCGAGTGCATGACTTGATCGCTGTTCTCGTTGATATCAGCTGGAGTAGGCATTTTACAGTTCACCTGAACTGTAACGCAACGAATGATAACTATTGATAACTAACCACGACAGTGTTGGTCATTGGCAGAGTCGGATAAGGAAGATCGATCTTGCTGAACTCACTATTTAAAAGTATCGTTGTGCCGATTTATCCTACAAATATTAGAAGTAGGAATAGATGTACTGAAAATATGCTCTTGCGCAGCAAATTGAATCCATTGTCTGAAAGTCACTTTATCTTGTGATCCCAGCCAAAAGAGAAAGCTCAGCGAAGAATTCAGGACAGTAGACGAATACTTTGTCGCTTTTTTTGGAAAAATCCCACCCAGGCTTTTTATCTTACGAGTTTTTACAAACGCGAAGAATAAAAATTAGAACACAAAATATAACCAATTACCGTATTTGCCGAGGATCACATAGTGTCGGAGAGCACGTTCTTGTAGCGATATAGCTCAAGCTTGTTGGTTTTCTCGGAGTAAGACGCTTGACCACAGCACTGCCAGTAATTGCTGGTACCTAAAATACAATAAATATTGCTCAGTGAACACTAAAATCCAAAAAAGGGCATCACAAATGGTAATATATGGAAGCGATAAAATATTTTATCGCTTTAAAAAAATTAATTCTCGTTTGAATCTTTATCGCTTTTTAATTTTTTTATCGCTTTTGACATCCATGATAAAATCTAAAAGCCAGTACTTTTACCGTGTACTACCTTATTTTTTACGATTTTAAAGGTATTTTATGAAGAAAGAATTAAAACAAAATATGCCTCGACAACTGTCCCAATAAATGAATATACGGCTATAGTGAAGAATAGGGTTCCAAAAATCAGCTTTGTCCCCCCTGTTGTTTTTTCGTAAAAAACAGCTTGGTCCCTCCTCTTGTTTTTCGTAGAAACTAGTTTGGTCCTATAATATTTATAGGGTTGGCGGTTCGGGTACCCGTTTTCGGGTAATTGGAACCGAAACCCGGTTTTGTTTTCGGTTTTCGGGTATCGGTTCGGTTCGGGTACCTGAAAATTTCGGGTACCCGCCAACCCTAAATATTTAATAAATTTTAATAAAAAAAACAGCTTGGTCCCCCCTGTTGTTTTTACAAATAAAACGACAGGGGGGACGAAGCTGATTTTTGGAACCCTATTCTTCACTAGCGCCTGAATATACTTACGTATAATTTGTGAATTAGCCCATATTAGAAGCGAGGCATCATTGCTCTTGGTGGACCACTCATAGGCTGCCTTCAAGACGTCCGTGTCTTTAGCCTTAAATAATTTGGAGAGCAAGAGTAAAGCAATTGCTTGTATTCGAGCCATGTCTTCCTCTTTGGAAATGGTGATGCTCTCCATAATATTGCTTCTTAAATTACTCAGAAATTAAAAAAATTCAAAATATCTTTCTACTTGCACTCCTGAGTGCGCATGTTCAAGTAGTAGTGTAGACCATGCACCAAGTGCGCAGCAGATTTTAAAGAAGTAGCTATGGTCTTCAGTTTGTTGGGTGAGATCCAATCGAAGAGCTCATAGAAGTCGGACTCACGAGAAGTAAACAAATAGACAATTGCCAAGCTTAGATTGATCATAGTGCACAGTTCAGAGTCTGTTGTTTTCTGCAGCAACAAAATAAATTTATTTGGTATACTCACCGATGCTCATGTAAAAGTCAAAAAGATTTATTAAAATCAAAAACCCCACTTTTTTTTAACTATTACTATTAGGTTGATCCAAAAGTTCTTGGGCACCTTGAAAAAATTTATTTTCGATTTTTTATTAACGTGTTAATATTTTAGCATGATGTTTATCATTCCAATGTTTGCACATCTAATTCAGAGGAGATATCACTCGAAGTCACATCAACAAAGCAGCTCTCCAAAATCTTTATTCAACAAAATAATCTCCCTCAACATCAACAACATTTTGCCATCTTTCAGGCAATCTCCCAATACCTTTAACAAAGAATCTAATCGGTTTCGAATCAAAATAAACTTGCAGATCTGTTAAAATTGCTTCTTCTGTTGCGAAAAAAAAAAGACAGATGAGATGAAACGACGAAAAAGAAGCGAATAAAAAATCGAAAATAAATTTTTTCAAGGTGCCCAAGAACTTTTGGATCAACCTAATATATTGTCTCGGTTTGTCCATTTAGCCGGCTAATCATAAATCGGCTTACTAAGCCTGCTAATTTAGCCACCCGGCGGCTAAATAAGAAAAATATCAATTCCATTTTTTTAGCAATTACAGCAAAGCATAAAAATCACCAACAAAAAATCAATTTCTTCATCTGAAATGTAAGTTTCTTCGGTTGCTTTTTCTTGTTCATCGAATTCTTTAAAGGGCCATGTCCGTCTACGACAACAATTGTCCCCCGCCAATTAAAAATTTTTTCTAATCATTGAACTTCTGCACAAATTTTTTCAACTTGGTTTCTAACAAAACTATACCTAAAATTAAATTCTAGGCCTTGTTTTGTTAGAAACCAAGTTGAAAAATCGGTACACAAGTTCAATGATTAGGAAAAAATTTTGAATTGGCGGGGGACAAATTAGAACGCACATGCATGGTCCTTTAATTTCTCTTGTTTTATGAACATTACTTTGAATTCGAGTCTTTTTCAGATTTTAGTGTTTGAGCTTCTATTACTTAAAGGGGGCACTTTCATATACGCATGGCTTAAGTCACAGGTTAGACTACCACTGTCTGCACACCCTTTTTTCTCTCTTTTTTACAAGTTTGGTGTCAAAATGATCCTCATACTCTTGGCTATCCAGCGAAATCATCAGCGCAAGCTTTCACACCTACTGTAGCTGATTTACAGGCCTTTGATGTATATTTGGCTGATTTCCTTTCGTTTTGATTAGAGATGATGGCTTGACCTTTTCGGGACGGGTCAGAATTCAAATTTAAAAATTTCGGGACGGGACACCGGGACGGGACAGGTGCCAAAAAATTTCCGGGCGGGATTCCGGGACGGGACGATTCTCTAAAATTAACGGGACGGGACGGAATTGTCCCGTCCCGTCCCGTCCCGTCATCATCTCTAGTTTTGATGGTTATTTGCATGAAATCCCCAAGTTAGGGCATTTTCTAACAGCAAAGCAGCGCTGAAATTAATTTCAATCGATTCTTCTATAGTTTTCGGCCCTAGAAGTGAGCGAACTTAATAAAAAATAGATAAAACATGCACCTAGCGGGATTAGAACAGTCGACTTAGGGCCTTGCGTATATGGAAGTCTAATCACCCCCACAGTGTGTCAAAAATTTTGACTCAGAATAAAAAACGTGAAAACTTGTGGTTTTCCTGTCCAGACAAAAAGTTTTTATCATTTGATTTGTTAACTGTTTTTACAGATTTTGGTTATTTTTGGTTCAATTATTTTATTTGAAAAATAAAAAAAAATTCAAATTCCGTGCAAAAAAGAATGCTACAGTGAGTTTGGGACTTTTGAATTTTGACACACTGTGCCCCCTTTAAAATAAAAAAAAAACATGCAAAAATGCTGAAAAGATAAATCTAAGAAGGCGCGAATAAAAAAATTACAAAATGTGGATGAAACGCCCCTACGTCGATTATTATTTCTGGCCTTATTAGCTGATTTTTAATAGGCGGCTAAATAATGAAGCTAATTAGCAGACTAAATTAGCATTGGCCGACTCTAATACCGTCTCATTGCGCAAGCCACGATCAACTCGTAACACTTCATGAAATTTTGATCGAAAAACGAATTTTCGGGGGTCTTATCGGCAAAAATATTGTGATTTTTGAAACGAATGGCGAAATCGAAATCCTTTCGATATTTTAGACAAGACTGCCGGGTTAATTTTGGCAAAGGACTCCAAAAATTGCGGTAAAAAATGTCGTATCCTAGGCGGGAACAAGGTTGAGGGGGTGCCAGATAAAAAAGCGTCTCCCCTGTAGTTTGTTTTAACGAAGTTTGGTGGTTTTCGTGTCTTTTTTTTCAAATTTGCACCTACCGTATTTACTCTAATAGAACGACACCACCCTATTGACACATTTACGAGACTACCGATGGATACCGTATTTATTCTAATAGAACGACGCACCACCCCAAACGATTTTGAATTAGGGGGTGTCGCTCTATTAGAATAAATACGGTAATTTGCATTCTGTTTCTTCGTGTTTTTTCATCAAATTTCTTATGTTTTTAATCGGAGGCCGGCTAATCATCGGCTTTAACATGCAATGATCTGCTAAAAGTTGTGGTTTGAGACTAACCTTTAGAGCAGCCTTAAATTGCTTCTCAGACTCATTGGGCAAACGCATGTAGAAAGAATACATTCCCTGAATACAAGCAAAATAAATTTTTCCCAAATTTCTTTTTAAAAATACTCACTAAAAGTGTATGAATCTGTGGTTCAAAGTCCTGCATCAGCATAGGATGAATATGCACTTTCTTTACCATGTATCCAATCTAAACACAGTAATCACTCTATTCGCAACCATTTGAATAACTCACATTATTAAGTGAGTCCTGAGGGTTGCCCAATATCAGCTGCGTTTGGGCCACAGACTCGTAGAGTAGCAATTCTAGCTGGCCAATCATTTCTTCGTGACCCCTTTCAACCACCGACCAAGAACTTTTCCTCATCAAAGTTTTGAGACTGTCGAAGTGTTGGAGGGCAGTGCCATAGTAGCGATGTGCTCGCTCGAAATTGCTGTATTGGATGTTGGAGAGCACGGTTAGGACATAGGCTAGACCAGTGAGCATCTTGGAGGAGAGCCATTGGAAATGCTGTTCCTTGTCTTCATTCTGACTTTCAGCCGACTGGACGGTCATATGCAGTTGGCGAAGGCATTGTTTCGAACTTTTCAGCTAAAATAGCCACTGATCAGATTAAAAGGGATACCGTATTTCCTCTAATAGTCCAACAAGCTCTAATAAGCCCATATTTTGCATTTTCTTAAGTCCCATGAGCTCTACCGATTCCGATTTTTCGATTTCAGTCGAGCCTCCATAAATCTTGAGATTGACCTCAAATTTTTCCGATTGGGGGGGGGATGCGGTTCGAAAAATACACCCACATGTGGGCCTATTAGAGGAAATACGGTAGGACAAAACAGAGGTGTCAAGACCAGACCAGATCATACCGGATCACAAATATTTTTGTACAAATTGCGGAAGTTTTGGAAATTCACCTCGAAAGATTCCAAACACCCAAAATCAGTGTTGAACCAGTGTTTAGCGTGGTCAAACCTTAGCGTTTATTTATTTTTAATTCTGATGAGTGAATTTTTTGCAAATGGTTTACCCCCTTCTTTTAGTAAACCACAAGAAAACGAAATTCTGGTGGCTTTTTGCCACTTTAGCCCGAGATTCTCACCGATTGATCTTTCTGACCGTAAAATTCGATTTCGCACAGAATCCATTTCCAACAATAATATTTGTAATTTGGTCTGATCCGGTCTAGTCAGATTTGAAGGGTCTAGTCTTGGGTTTTGCACACCCCTGAAAAAAATCTCAAATACCATTCCAGTGGACAAGAAATAGCACAGTTGAATGGAATAGCAAAAGGCACGGATATCATTGATAGCTGGAGTTGTGTTGGATACTTTCGACAAAATTTCACCCAATTCGCTGACACTATTGCCTAATTCTTGTTGCTTGGTCATTTGAATGGAGAGGATCTTAAAATTGATTGGGTTAGATGTAAAATGCTTGTTTGCCTGTCTGATCAAGAAAAGCACACCAAAGACTTAGTGAGGCGGAAGTAGCACTCCACAATGATCTCCTTGACATCTCTGAAATAGACAATGCCAGAGTTGACCACCTCTAAGGCTTTGTCGTAATCCTTCAGTTTGAGATACACCTCCTCAAATGCAAAAAATAATTATAATGATTTTCTGTGCAATAAATTAAAATGATGCAGAACTGAAGTTTAGCAGCAAAAGCGAGTTTTTAGCAGCAAACTGCTAAATGTTATGTGCAAATTTTATGTTGTAATATTTTTAAAATTTTCGCACTATTGTATAGCCCAGGATCTTAGCTTTCAAGCAAGACTGAACTGAAAGATTTTAGAGTGTTAAGCTTAAAGTTTTGAAGAAAGTAACTGCAGAGCCAGAAGATATGCTTGTTTTTCAAATTGGCGCCTTCAAAATTAGTGGGCAGATTTATGTTTTTTTGATAAAAAAAGAACTATCGTATTTCCTCTAATAGCTCCCCGGGGGAGTTAACTATTTTATTTGGAACTGGTTATAGTCACCCCAAAAATTTGGGGTTATTTTTTGGATGCCCGAAAATCGGAAAAATTAGAGGTCAATCTCGAGATTTTTGGGTGAAAATTAAAAATCTAAAAAGTGGAATCCGTAAAGCTCGTGGGAGTTAAGAAAACGCAATAAACAGCTTTGCAAAATATTGACTCTGAACTGAGATATAGGTCCTCAAAGTTGAGGAGGGGAGATAATGGAGCAGGGGGAGCTATTAGAGGAAATACGGTACCACGAAAAAGCCTGGGCACTTATTTACAAAAGCTGAGACTTTTTCAGCACAGACCTTTCAAACATAGTCGATACAAAATTTTTCTGGTAAAATTAAGCAATTTGATTGCAAAAATCACACTTTTAATGCTGCACTCATTTCAAGACTGAATCAGAATGCCTACTCCAAACAAGAACAACAATTTGGCATGCAGAAATGGATATCTTCTCGAATCAGCAATCTCATTGCGCAGCAAGCCTTTGATTACCTCAAAGTTTCGCTCAGCAATATAAATCTCGCAAATAAGGCACACAACTTTGAGGCGGGCTAACTCTAAGGGTTGCCCCAAGTCTTTCATCATATTATACTGCAATTAAAGTTCTTAGAAAAATCTCAGAAAGCAATCTTACAGCTTTTTTAAGGTGTTCTTTAGCTAGCTCAGTGTTCCTGGTGTAGAGCCACAGCAATTTGCCTAGTTCGTAATTGCACAGAGCAGATAGCTCTTGAGAGCACTGGATTTTCAGAGCGGCCTGCAATACAGATTGCAGCTGATTAAAATATGATATGGCCTAGAAAATTACCATCACACATTTCACAGACATCTTGTACTTAGGTGGCTTAGCACTGCGGAAGTTTTCGCCCATCGCCATAAGACTTAACACTGCTTGGTCCGCATTTACATTAGGGGGTGGCACATTCTTGGGCACATTGGCAGTGCTTGCACTAGCTGGCTGCTCCATGTTGCACAGCTAAAATTAAATAGCCATGAATTTTTATTGCTTGTGAAAACTACTTGGCAAAATTTTTTTTCGCAGACTCAATGCTTGTTTACCAATGTATGCGCCAAAACATTTTAAATCTATATATTTAAGCGAAAAGGATTGGTTTAACAACGAAAAGTTTACAAAATCTTTAGAAAATTCAACTCCCTTGAAAAAATCTTTCAATGCAAAAATAAAATAATTATTAATGAAGGCGCGAAATCAAAGCTGCTTTATTGGCCTTTAGCATACTTCTGTTTCTGACCACTGCAAGAAAACAGTTTTCGGACACAGTCAAACCTCGATATAGTGGCCCCCACCTCAAGTTCGTTCCCGCCTTGGGTCCGACACTTTTTTCACCCTGATTTTCGAAGTTTTTTACCACTTCTGTTTTGACAGTCTGGTCCCAAATATCGTGAAGGTTCCGATTTTCCCACTCGTTTTTCAAAAACTGAATAATTTTTCCATTTCAAAATGAAAACCTCGATATAGTGGCCCTTTAATTTTTAAATAGGGGGCCACTATATCGAGGTTTGACTGTACCATTTCAGGAAAATGAAAAGGGAGCAGAAACTAAAACGTTTCTTCAAAACATTTTAACTGCCGCTGAACTAGCTAGAATGGCTAATAGATCGCAAGCAAGCTTAGTGGAGTGGATAATTTTTTTTATATACGCATTGTAACTATCTAATTTAAAAGGGGTATAACATTTAATGTGGATTTTGTAACAAAATTTGCATAAACGGGTTCTTGGTACTGAATATTTTGTTTATCCTCATATAACATGTTATATAGCGTTCGAATCTACCAAAAATCCACGGAATATTGACAAAAAAAATAATTCCTTGTGTGTTGATCGAACTTGAGTAAAAAATGAGCAAAAATGGGATATTTTCTCTATTTATCAACCTCTCCGGAAAATTGACATGTGCTTTAAATTTTGTTTTGGAGCCATATTTTGTAAACAACCCGGTGTTGTGATGTCAGACAGACTTGTGCAGAATTAAAAGATGGGTTAGAAACATTATTATCAGAATTGCAGAGTGTCTTTAAAAAATGTATTAAAAGTGAGGCGCCATAATTAATACATTTATCTATTTTTATTGCCAATATTCCGGGGATTTTCGGTAGACTCGAATGGTATATAATTTTTTTACCGTCTGAGAGAATTGAAATAAAACCACATTGTTAGCCAACAACTTAACAGTCAAAATGCAATAAATACGTTAATAAACTTTATCGGATAAGCCAAACAAGAAAATTTAATCTTCTAACAACAATTCCTCCTCATCATTGAGATTTTCTAAATTCCATTCCTCTTCTTCATCGGATATGCTCTTCGTAGTCACTTTACCCACCCTCTGCCAACTGATCTGACCTGAAGTTGCGCAGAAATTCTCGTCCTTTCGGCCTCATAGATCCCTCCGACTCAAAGCAACTTATCCTCTTGTCATCAGAACCATCAGTTGGTGTGTTAAGTGCGCAAGCTAATAATAGAGTAAGATAGAAATGGTATTCTTCAAACGCAAAACTTCAAATGGTGGTATGTCACAGTAGCGTCAAAAAACTTAAAAAACCAATAGCACAATTTATTTTTGAAATTTTTAAATAATCTGAAACGTTATCATAATTTTCACTCAATATCCACCAATCACTGCTGGTAATCGTCAAGAGTTTTTTGGATACATTTCTGTAGAAAATATTTTCGTAGTTTGTTGCGAAAATTCTCATTCCGTTGTCTTCCAGTGGTTGGGCCATGTGGAATTTATAGCCTCGAGGGCTTGCAGAATGGTCCCATACACATCTCTCACCTTTTAAAGAGACTCCCCGGCCCTTGTCAGTTTTTGGAATTCGAAGTCGCACCCATATCTATAAAACTTTGTTTACCAATTCATCCTCGTCCGTAGATTTTTTTCTAAAATTAGCTGTTTTATAGGCATCACTATCTTATGGTACCATTATAGAAGAATACAGTATTATTTACAAAGTTGAATTATATTCAAAGCTAAGGATCGTTTCTCAGTGGCGTGTTTGGCCGAGCGGTCTAAGGCGCTGCGTTCAGGTCGCAGTCCAGTTCTCTGGGCGCAGGTTCGAATCCTGCAGCACGCAAGATTATTTTTTTTAAAAGATTGCAGACGTTAGAGGGCTCTCCCTTGTCATAACCAAAATGGTTTTTTTTTCTATTTTTCTAGATAAAATAGATAACATTTTATAGATAACATTTTATAGATAAAATTTTATAGATAAAATAAAATTTTTTTCGTAAAAATTCGGCCTGGTTCAAAGCAGAACGTCCTAATAGATTTTGGAACTATTTGAGAACTTACGTTATATCAGTAGGGTTGGCCTTCTCAACAATGGCATTCCGGATTCCGCCAGATGTGAAGAAGCAATACGAGCCGATAACATCTTTGAAGTCTTCAAATGCGATGAAATGCAGACTTTGCAAAGCAACCAACAAAGATCACATCATGGAAAGGAACGACCTTGGCGCTAAGGGACTGGGAAGCCACCTCTATTACATACACCGGAAGGAGTTTGACACTGTGGGGGCAGCCGACAAAGCAAAAGAGGTACAATTTTTGACGCGATTTCAGTTAGTTATATTCGAAATTGAGTGGAATTTGTTTCAGAGTCCTTCAATCTCATCGTTCGTATTCTGTCTGCTCATTCTATATTACTTTTTTGAAAATTGTTGTTTAGAACGCTTGAAAATTCATTTACGCACCCCCATCCACTATACCCCGCTCCCAGCTTGCTCCATTTAATTTGAATTTGGACGCCTTTTTGGAAGAATTGGCCGCCTTTTTTTCTTGTTAATCCGTGTTTTTCAAATTTTAGCTTCAATTTGATGGTAATTTTGCTTTTAATAATAGCGAAAATGAAAGCTCAGAATCTTGGTTACGTATTGGTATAAAAAATCGTGAACTTATAGAAAAAAGTTAGAAAATGCAATCAAAAATTTTCTAATTTTCTAACTTTTTCCTATAAGTTCACGATTTCTTTACAACAATACGTAGCCAAGATGCTGGGCTTTCATTTTTGCCATCATTAAATATCATTAAAAGTGAAATCACCATCAAATTGAAGCTAAAATTTGAAAAACAGGAATAAACCAGAAAATAGGCGACCAAATTCTATTTTTCTATTTGAAATTCAAAAAAGGTGACCAAATTCTCACATTAGGCGGTACATTTCTCATATAGCCTCAAAGTAATTATCTTGATTGTAGTCAAGATGATCATGCTGACTAAAATCACCTCAATCATCACAATGTTATCCTTAAAAAAATCGACAGGGGTACCAAGGAATTGAAAGAATTTATTTAGAGTGAGGTCCCGATAACCCATAAGAACCAATTTTGTTTTTAAATACTGGAAAACTCGGCGATTTTCTAAAAATTTGAGTGCTTAGCAATTACTTCTTGCAAACCTTTTCCCTCTTCTCAAAACATACTTTTTCAGAACATGCTGTCTCAAACCCAATCATGGTACAGGCATATGACCCACAACAGTAATGATGGTGATGTCGCTCAGGGCTCGCATCCAGCTGGGGACGAACTTGCCTATTGTGAATCAATCAACGGAAATTCGACTGTACGAATTTTTGGTGTGGTACCTTGCCTACCACTTATTTTGACACTTAAACTTGAAAACTTTCAGTTTAAAAATATTTTAAAATTCAAATAAATATAAATATTTACGCAGTGACTTACTAACCTCTGTAATAACTTTACGGCAAGAAAATCCAGCATACGTGCTTGCCACAAATGAGTTATGAAGAAGCGTTACAGATCCTTGGAATCTTTGATGTGACAAGAAAACCAGCTTTTTGCAGTCTTGAGGTGGTAGAAGATCGTATATGTATCTCTTTTTTAGGCCTTCGCAAATGAAGTAGGGTGTTGATTGGGTGGCCAACAGAGGGCTCATCATCAGCGGAAAGATGAAAAGCAATGACCAGCGACACATCATTTTGCAGTCTAAAAAGGGGAAAACAATATGAGTACAAAAACATAAAATTAGACTTTGAATAATTCGTGTAAAAATGGCAGGACTGCAAAGCCACTCATAATATTTCGTTAATAGGGTTTGGTTTTTAAGAGACTATCCGTAGATTACGCGGCTCCCCGACTTCGTGTCATAAGAAAAAATTTGTGATACATCATGTTGAAGTAACAATCTAGCCATCGTTCGTGCATTATGGATTTTTTTTTTGAGAATTTTTAATCAATTTTGGTTTTATTCACACAATTTTAATTCCAAGCTGTAGACATTCAGTACTCTAAATGATTGCTAGAATCTAGAAAATATTTCAGTAGTGGAAAATCTACATGTTTATTTTAAAATTATTTGATGAACTTGATGAGATCAGATTTGCTAAATTCGTACAGTCATTTTGAGCACTGAATATTTACAGATTGTGTGAAAAAAAACAAATACTGCTTACGAAAATTCACAAAAACCATGATTCACGCATCGTGGCTAGATGGTGATTCCAAGAGGTTATATCTAAAATATTTCCTTAGGACGCGAGATCGGGGCAAAACCCATAACTTGAAAATCTACTTCTCAAAAAGTTGTCAGTTAAAAATGAAAAAAGTGATTCAGCGTCGAAAATATAAATGTTTCATTCTGAGATCCGTCCTAAAACTCTCCTCTGCATCTACTAGTTGTATAAAAATTAAAATTAAATTAGCTTACGCGTTGGTGAATGGAGCAAGCAGGCGAAGAATACAATTGAATCAGAAATAATGAATAGTGATATTTTTGTTAACCCCGATTCTAATCTTATACATATCTTATATTGCATATTGAAATAATGAGATTATGTCTATATCTCAGGTTATATCCAGAGTTGTCGAGGCGAGGACTCTATAACTCTAGATATAGAGAATGCCTTAAAATAATGCAATTGACCAACTTACAGTGCACAAAAAACTAAATGAAAAAAACAGCACTCAACAAAGCTTTTACGGCAAAAATTGACCTAGGACCAGTTTTTTCGAAACCTCCATTCAAGGTGCTGCTAGAATGACTAGTTTTAAACAAAATGAAAGACCAGGCTTTGAACACTTGCCTTGATGAAAAAAGTTGCCAACTATCCACTTCGAAAAGCGGTGCCAACCGTCCGGTGCCAACTGTCCGCTTCAAAAAGCGGTCCTCATACACCGGTACTTTATGCAAACTTGTGCCCAAACTGAATCTGAAACTAACAGCTTAATAATCACCTAGCAAAATTAATCCAGAAACACGACGATAAGAAGACGATTTTGAGTTCTAAAGGGTACCTGAAGGAAATCTGGTGTGGACATTTTTGTCAGTTTTTATGTTTTTTGAAAATTTTAAAATAATTAAAATAATTGTATGACTAGGGTAATTACTCGTTTTTTCTGTGGATAATTGCTCTGTTAGTATGGTAGCGGGAAAACTTTTAATAAGGGTGACTATCGGAAAATCTAAATTTTATCCGATTTCTTTTTAATTTTCAGCATGTTTTCCCACGATTGAAAGCTTTAGATATCGGCTACACAATAGTGTATAAACTTTTCAGTTTGGTCCACAAAAATAGATCTATCTTATTGCAAAACGCTTCGAGGGATTTCGAGGGAAAATCTTCTGCTGCCAAGTTAAGGCTTGGGCTGCTTTGGGCTAAAATAAACAATGTGTGCGACGCCCAAAAGTGCCTAAAATCATCTTAGTCGTGCTTCTTTCGATGTTTAACGTTGAGAGATTGGGAAAACACTTTTTGAAAAAAAATTTTTCAGAAAAAAAATTTTCCCCTTGGGGGACCAAGTTAGAGATGCCCGCGCTGATTTACCTTAGACATGATTCCGAGCAAGGCAAAATGCAAAAAAAGTCTCTTTTTGCCACAGTCCACGTTGAAAAACAGGGTTAAGCCAGCAAAATACAAACATTCACTTTTTATGTTTTTTTTCATATAAGTGACACCTTCACTGCACCTTAGATCTTGCACAAAAATACGAAATTTTATTGGAAGTACAAAAAGTTTGGTCAAAAAAAGTTCGAATTAGCGTTTGGCAGAGTCCATCTGTCAACTTCATATGGTTTTATCTCCAAGTAAAACCCGAAAGAAATTCTAGCCGGTCCAAATGCAGCAGCGATTTTATTTTGGTGTATTTAGTTTTACGATTCGCCGTCGATTTTTCAATTAACATAGTGGTTTTACAAAAATTTCCTTTTTGGTTAATTTTTCCATGTACTCTAATCAGTGATGGCTCGATGCCGTGAATGCTTCTGCCAACACCCATTTTGTACCGAAATGATTCTTAGGAGTTGGCATGTCTTTTGCAATGGGTGCATATGCAATTGACCATTACATATGCACTCAATTAGGCTGAAATAGATTCTTTTTTAATATTTAAGTGGCGTTTTGAGGTTGAATCCAAGTGGACTTTGATAAGTGACTCAGAAATTCTCTAATCAATAGTCGAAATTTGTGTTTTTCGCTTTTGAAGTATATTTCAAAGCATTTGAGAAAATTTGAATAAAAAATTCAAAAGAAAATTTTGGTTTTGAAAGCACGTACCACCCAAAAAAATGAAGATGTTGAACATATTTGTGAATACTGGGGCCTACCGTATATAGAAACTCTGGTATGCATGTTTTTTATGTATCCAGAGTCACTTTCGAGTGATGTATGTCTAAGGTATGTGGGTGTGCACATCTCCACTCCAACCACAGGGTGCTTGGTGAGTTATAGCTCGGCTTTAATGGATGTAGTATATCTAAGTATATGGATGTAGCATACCGAAACACCAATCTTCCAACTTTTTATTTTTTTCTTGAAAGTTCTCACTACGAAAATGAGCACAAACATCTGGCAATTATTTGAGTACAAAACTTATTAGAAGAAAAAACATTTTTAAGCTTAATCAATTTCTGATTGTTTCGGTAGACGTGTTTCGGTTGAGTCTGGGGAGCCTGTTGAAAAACATGGTGAAACAGCCTAAAAATAGGCAATACCTTCAATTTTTTAAATCGATTGAAATAAGACCGGTCCGCAACTTTTTCGGGAATATTTCTGGTCTTAATCTTTTTTCCGGTCAAATTCGGTCCGAATCTTTTATCTTCAAATAACCAAATTTATTTAACAAATCCATCCAAATCATAAGAACACATCAAAATCCTTATCAAAATAGTCAGTTTCTTTTTTCCCTTGGTACCTCCCCCAAAGGATATCCACTGCCAGAATCCAAAATTTTAAAGTTAGCTGAAAGTAGTAATAAATCACTGTACTATACTCAGAATCGTGTCCTAAACACGTTTTGATAATGCTAAAACAGCGATTTGATTTGCAGGAACCCCAGTTCTGAATTAGTTTTGTTTCCTGTAAGGTATCCAGGTGGCACTCAGGTTGTTGTATTTTATGTTAGTACAAAGGCGTTGCCTATTTAGTGGTACTCAGGTTAAATTGCCTAAGTAGTAGCACCCGGATAGTGGTACCCAATAATCTGATGGCTTAGGTGAATGAATATATATGAAAATTAATGAATACCTCCGGTGAATAAATGGCGTACGGTCAATTGGTCCACAAAATTATCATCACATCCATGCTGGTTTGACTTTATGAAAATGGTGGTTCGACCATCCAAAACCTCAATACTCTGGTTAGGTACCCATTTCGAGGTGGTCAGCCCCAAATTTGAGAGAATTTTTATGAATGGGCAAGCAAACATTTCCATAGGGTGGCGCAACTTTTTCGCCCTAGTTAATTTTTGCCATAACTTTTTGAATTTTTGTTGTTTTGACGAGATCTTTTTTTGTTAGATAGAAGAGACTCTGGCAAATTTTTTGGTACCAAACATTCATTGTTCGCCTGACTTGACGCCATGTGACTTCTTTCTCTGGGGCTTGATCAAAAGCAGGGTCTACACAACACCAATCGCTAACATGGATATGCTCCGGACAAGAATCGAACAAGCCTTCGCCGAGCTGCCTCAGGAGATGATCAACAGAGCAATTGGAGCCTATGAACATCGTCTAGAATATTGCCTGGCCGTCAATGGAAGAAGCACAGAGCAAGAAAACGCAGATTAAAAATTTGAACGTTCTCATAAATTGTTGTTGATTTCTTTTTGTTGATTTATCGTCATCATGAATAAAATGTTATTACAAATGTTTGGTGCCAAAAAATTTGCAAGAGTCTCCTCTATCTAACAAAAAAAAATATCTGGTCAAAACAACAAAAATTCAAAAAGTTATGGTAAAAATTAAATAGGGCGAAAAAGTTGCGCCACCCTGTATATTGCCTATAACTGTCCTGAGTAAGCTAAAAATTGAAAGCTGGTTTTGTCAACAAATTTCCAGGCTGTACACAAGGTGTTTAGCCGATTCTCTGTCGTCTGTCCGAATCTAAGATTCGGACCGGGAATATTCTCATCACCCAACCCTACGTGTTACGTTATGTACCTTTTTTCCCATTTGGGACAAGAGGTGCATAACGTCAACGCACAAAAATCTGTTTTGCTTAAAATGTTTAAAAAAAATTAATAAATATTTATTCTTGCTTTATTGAAACACAAAACCACGGCAATTTTAAGATCGCAGATTTAAGCAAGAACCCATGCATATATTCTCAATTTAAAAAACAAAAACATGATGATGTTTGAAGTGTGCAATAAGAAAAACAATCAGAAGACGAGCCAACAAACAAAAGTTTTTTTTCGCAAAATTATATATTTCAATCTCAAGCTTTAAAAACAACGTGATCTCTTGAATGTGAATAAAAAATGAGCACGGATGTAAAAACACGCCAAATGGGTTGATTTTTCATTCAACTAATAATTAATACTCAACAATTAAAAATGGCACCATTAAATGGGAAATGACCAGTAAGTAGTAGTGGTGAACAGCTATATTCATTTAACAATATTTTCTGCTGCCTTTATAGTTCTATATGTAGTTGGGCACTTCTTGCCCAGTCAGCAGTCTGAACATGGAGGTGGGCATGGTCTTCATGTGAATTTCGCCAGTAGCTGTGGCCAACATATTGACTATTCTCTCGTGGGGCACAGCCACCACAGACAAGTGATTGATTTCGATGATTCGGTGGCCCACCCTTATGCCACCCCTTTCTGCTATGCCCCCTCGCAACAAAGAGCAGATCTAAGATTAATGATTTAATTTGCAAAATTAAGGCAAAATCAACCAACCACTCCATTCTGTACGCTGAATCCGAGTTGGTATTTGGTATCTGGTCTTTTAATGCGCACTTCCACCACTGGTGGTGTGGACACTATGGTTAGGCGCACTGCTGTGGATGTCTTCGCATTCTAAATGAAAAGGTTTGTTTGGGTTGCGGATATATTCTTCAAAGTAGTTCAACCTTGATGTTTTGTTGAGCAGAAGCTAGAGGAAGTCCCACCAGAGAAATGCCATTAATAGCAATTATCTGAAAAAAGTTTTAGGTTTTTATCGGCTAGGATCATGTTTTATGTCATTTTCGCCCATATTGCACACTACATAATCTTAAAATTTCACCAAAAAGCCTATATTCCGATCACGTTTTTATAGTAAAACCCGGTGTTATACCTTTAGGTTTTGCCGGTTAAAAAATATAAAAATAAATTTTTTGTAAAATTTGAGATCAAAGGTAGGGAGTAAGGCAATTTTTGATACCAATTTGGTACCCGTCGGCGCAAATGGGTAAATGCGCACTACTCTTTCTTTCTTCCGCAAATCTTATTTTGCACATAACTCTGTTTTTTATTGAGAAGTGTCATTTTCATAAATAAGCACGGGAAAACTTATTCCTGTCACTGAAAGACCGACTGTTGTCACCGAAAAACTTATTTTTGTCACCGAAAGGGTTTTTTTTCTTTGGGTGATATTTAAAAATGCCCAAAAGTTTTTTGCTAAGTGATCTGAGATCATTAGATTTGACGAAAAATGTTTGCCGGGAATGTTTACCGCGGGTATGTTTATAGTATCCCCACCTGATCTCCAATGTTGAGTTGGTTAGACCTGGAAGCAGGTCCCCCAGGCGCCATATTGGCCACTACCACTGTAGGCAACATCGATCCCCAGCCAGATTCCACTACCACCACGCCTAAAGCCTCTCCCACCTTCTTGGGCACAACCACGTCTTTCTGGGTCTCCTTCCTAGCGAACATCTCTAATTCCTCGCCCATTAGTTCCTGGGAGTTGAGCACCTCCTAAACAAGCAGATTAGATCACTCAACTTGTTAGCTACCCTACTTGGTAGTCGATCTCTCGCAGATAGGCTGGATCATCGATGCCATTTGCACGCAGAAACTCTACATAAGCCACTTGGAAGGCCTGTCCAATGGACTGGGCTATAAATGACGCCTCTTCTGACTCAAACACATGGCATACCACTCGAGGGGCTCGCCGAATGGTCTCAGATCTGCAATCCAATTTTATGCTGTGTCAAATCCAACTAGGTATCTAACTATTAGGGATTTTCATATATGGATGCTCTCCTGCAGAAAAATACGTTTCAAAAATCCACAGGGGGATTTTCAAATCCACAATTTTTAGCCTGTATTGACATATTTTTCTAGTTCCCATACTTGTTTTTTTTCTGTCTGTGGGCAGGAAATATTAAAGTTCTATACAGTAAATCGACTATGCTTTATAAGATAAATTATTTAGAGTATTCAAATCAAAATATACAGTTCGTGAATTGCCTTGCCTTGTTTTTAGGCAAAGGCGACAAAGACGATATTTTTAAAAAATAAAACAAGTTTGAGCTTAAAATACTCACTCCTCATCTTCTTCACTTCCAGCCATAGTGGAGGGAAGTGGGTCCGTTGCTTGAGGCACCCTTCTTGCCATCAACACCACCAAGTCACCAATGTCAGCAATGTAGGAGATGGAGCGCAAGGAGTGGTCCATTAAGATATCCTACAAACTGACTTATTTCAGACAATCAAATAAAATGCTTTGTAAAAGTGCTGTGCTACCAACCACCATTAGTTTTTAGCGAACAGTTTTGAATTACATCCAAAAAATCAAATTTAAAAATCAATAGTTTCAATGATTTAAAAAAAGGGTTGAGGACGATACTATTTCACATCCATGGTTCGCAAAAACAGCAAAATTGCCGAAATGCAGCAAATTTGAATTTCCAATTCTTTTTTTTTTTGGAAAACAACAAAAATGCAGCAAGCGCAGCAAAATTTTTGCTGCGCTTGCTGAATTCATGTTTTCTGCATTTACGTTTTATTTCTCGCATTGTATTCGCGTTTTTTGGAAAGCATCACAACAATAACATGATGGGAAGACTCTAGACATTTTCCTTGGTAAATTTTTATTATCAGTGGCCTGGAACAAAATCAAAACTGATCCGGCGCAGCTAAAATAAAGCAAAGATTTTGCTACGGTTTTGCTGCATTTTCGCTGTTTTCCGATTAGTACAAAACGACAAAGATTTTGCTGCATTCCAGCAATTTTGCTGTTTTTGCGAACCATGTTCACATCTATTTTACAAGAACACAATAAAGGGTAAAATTGTTATAAGTTAATTTTTTAAATTAATTTTATATGTGCATATACGAAAAATATATACAGGGTTGCCCAAATTTTCGCCACTATTTGTTTTGCTCATATCTTTTCAAATTTATTGTGTCTCGACGAGATCTTTTTTTTATTCGATAGCCAAGACTCTAGGCAACAGAATGACACCAAACATGCATAACAAATGTTCATTTTAACATCAACAAAAACATCAACAAAGTGTAACAAACAAAAACAACAATTTTCATTCAATATTTCCAAAGGCTTGTTCGACGCTTCGACCTTGGACTTCGAGGCATCCATGAAGACGACGACCATAGCTGTTCATTACACGTTTGTCATTCGTCTGACCTGTTAAACTTATGTTTGATTTTCAGCTCAAATGGAATACTCAATCGAGCAGAAAGTCTGGACAGTCATTGGGTATGGAATGCATGGGTCGCCGAAGAAAGTGCAAATCGAGTATCGCCGGAAATACGGAAGAAACGCCAGAGCGCCGGACAATAAAAGCATTTATCAGTGGAGGGCCAAGATCTTCGAAACTGGAAGTGTCAACCGCAGAAGCAAGACAAAGACAAGGTAAGCAAGTGTTTTAATTTTTGTGCTAAGGCTTTGTTTCAGATGTGGTCAGACATGGTTCAATGTGCAATGAACAGCTATGGTCGTCGTCTTCATCGATGCCTCGAAGTCCAAGGTCGAAGCGTCGAACAAGCCTTTGGAAATATTGAATGAAAATTGTTGTTTTTGTTTGTTACACTTTGTTGATGTTTTTGTTGATGTTAAAATAAACATTTAATATGCATGTTTGGTGTCATTCTGTTGCCTAGAGTCTTGGCTATCGAATAAAAAAAAGATCTCGTCGAGACACAATAAATTTGAAAAGATATGAGCAAAACAAATAGTGGCGAAAATTTGGGCAACCCTGTGCAATTTTTTTATGTTAGGTGTAACTGATGTGCAACAACAACAGTCTGAATTTCAACAGCAAGATTGCATTTTTTCCATTAATTTCAAAGTTTTTCGCTTTTTTTTCACCATTATTTAGCCCTGGACTCCAACTTTCTAATGAGTTTGAATAAAGTATTTAATATTACAGTTACTCCATTGAATCCTTTTTTTAATCCTTAAATATTAAAATTCGCAAAATCATTCAGTGAAGTTTGGTATATTGCGTAATAAAGATAAGATTTAGAACTAAATTCTGGGTAAAAAATAAATAAAAGTTAAGAATAAATCATAAGGAAAGATTAAAAATTTAAGGTTCAGCAACTTACTGCTAAATTTCAGACTATAGACGCTCAAATAATGTTTGTGTTGGATGTCTTGCGATTTGGCAAAATTTTCAAAAACTTAAAATCAAAAACTTTAAAAAATCAAAGCACTACAACTGAAATCGAAACACGGAAATGTCATTTTTGCTAATTTATAAATTTAAAAATTTTTTAAAAACATATCTTTTGCAAATGTCCTCTTTTGTTTTTACAGTCAACCCTGGATTTAACGATGCCCCTGGGCACCGAGAAAAAGTATCGTTAAATCGAAGTTCTCAATCCTAAAAATTTTATAGGTAACGTTAAATCGAGGGTTTCTTCAGACAGCCACTAAGAACTTAGACATACCTCTCAGATATTATGCTGTTTGCACCCACAACAATTAAAGAAAACAAAATCTGTTTGACTGTTAGACCAGAAGAAGTTAGTTAGTTTTTTGGAATGCTCATTTTTAATTAAAATTATCAGTATAGCAAAGAAAAAAGATACAGTCTAAAAAGGCAAAACTTTTGCAAAGTATACCCTCATTGTCAACAAAGAGTACTCTATAAAAAAATTTCTCTTTTACAGAGCAAAAATAGGGTTTCTAAAAGACGATCGTCAAAAACAAAATCTTTGCGATATTTGGGACCAGACTGTATAACCAGGCGAAAATCGAGCGGAAAATTTTGAAAATTTAAGCAAAAAAAGTGTCAGACCCTAGGAGAGAGCAACATTTTTGGGTGTACACTACGCAAAGGTTTGATTGTATCGTTTAATGATAGCATCATTTAGAGCTACCGAGAAAAAATATCGTTAAATCAGGGGTATCGTTAAATCAGGGGTATCGTTAAATCAGGGGTATCGTTAAATCGACGGTTAACTGTATATCCAATGGTTTTACATGACAAATTGTGTTACAAACAATACAAATAAAAAAAGGTTGTCTGACCTGCCTGACATCCGTCTCCGAGATTCTCTAAAAAACACACATTCAGCAAGCAGCAATAAATATAATTGAGACATTTGGAGCCAATAAACTACAGTTGGATCAGACGCACATACACAGGAAGGAGTGCCTACTTGCTACTTTTAAAATTTTAGAAATGGTAAAGCAAGTAAAGGAGTGATATTAGGTTGTGTCATAAGTTTTTTACATTCCTTATATCTTTTCGGGTATGAAAGTTTTTTGATACTGGTGAATTCGATGTGAGATTGAGAAGATTCGCTTTATGAAAAGACGTGCAGTTACTTGCTTATTTAACATAAGGGATGGGAATTTTACTTTTTAAAACCATTTATACTTTTATTGGGACGCCAAATCTTTTTTTCGCTTCAAAATAACAATAAACACTAAATAAAAGGACTTTTTCTTCAAAAGTACCGTATTCTCTCTAATAGAGCGGTGTCCTACAAACCGCCCTCCCCCCTTCACCCAATTAAAAAATCGTGTTTTTAGCACTGTGTTTTTGACCTACTTTTTGGTGAATGCTGTTAGGCGAGTTACTAATCAAAATTTAGAACATCTCACTGGCTGCAAAATGGGTGCTAACTTGTCCAAGAGCAGTCTATGCAAAGTGTACCAAAACACGATGCCAAGAACACGATCTTGAACAGGGGGCTGCCGCTCTATTAGGGAGCTTCTATGCAATGTTGACCCCAAAATTAACTTAACCCATTACCATATTTTTTACGCCATTTTTGCTTGAAATTTCTTTATTTATTCATTATTATTATTATCATCAAACACATCATGATGGCTTTATCGCTTTATAAATAAAAACACATCTTCCATAAAAATGCGAGACAATTACCGTATTATCTCTAATAAGCGCCCCGGGGCGCTTATTTTTCAACCCTCCGAAAATCGGAAAAATTTTGGGTCGATCCCAAAATTTTTGGGTGCACAACCAAAATCTAAAAAGCGGAATCGGTAGAGCTCGTGAGAGTTAAGAAAATGCAAAAAACAGCTCCGCAAAATATTTGCTCTGCCCCGATATGCAGACCCTCAAAGTAGAGGGGGGGGGTTGCTTATTAGAGAGGGGGCGCTTATTAGAGATAATACGGTATAAGACAATTATATACCTTTAATTTTGGGGTCAACATTGCATAGAAGCTCCCTATTAGAGAATAGAGAATACGGGACAGGAGAAGAATGTGCAAATTCAGTTTGTGAAAATTCTGAAGGAGAAAGTCAAAGCAGTCTCCCTCCTGATCAAGTCGTTTTTGTCCGCAAAGTGAAAATCAAGTGCTGGCAGTCAACGAAAAACGATTTCGACATCAAAAATCGCCCACATTGCTTGAGTTCCTCCTTCAGAATTTGCACAAACTGATTTTGCACATTCTTCTCCTGCCCAGAATGCGGTAGTCCCGAAGCACTTTTTTTGTAAATTTTCATTCCCATTCCTGTTTAACTTGCTTTTATTTGTAAAACTTTTAGGTTGAAGCACTTGCAAATGTTTAATTGTGCTTTGCAAACAGAACTCATAACACAACCTAATATAAGCAAATGGGATAAGACACTTGGTTACTTTTGAATAACATTGAAAGCTAACTTTTTATGCAGCTCAAAACAGCAATTAAATTTCTTTATTGTCTATTTATTTCCGTTTTTGAACAATACTTAGTGTTTGCCTTGGAGACAGTGTTGTAAATTTTACAATTTCGGCACCGCCACCAGCTCACAGTACCGGTGCGGTGTCGTGAGCTGGTGGCGGTGCCGCAGCGTTGCCATTTACAGTGAGAACGTCAAATCAAAATACAATAACTCTAACACATTTTTCGTAACTTGGTGCTACCGGAGAATCCGGTCCCATTTTTGCCTTGGTCCCCCCTTTTCTTTTTGCCCTGCTTCCCTGTTATTGTTTTGGATTGTCTAAAACCTACCATATCGCAAAAAAAAAAAAAAACAACAGGGTCCAAGGCAAAAAGAGACCAAGGAAAAAACAACAGGGGGACCAAGGCAAAAAGGGGACCAAGGAAAAAAACAACAGGGGGACCAAGGCAAAAGGGGGACCAAGGAAAAAAACAACAGGGGGACCAAGGCAAAAGGGGGACCAAGGAAAAAAAAACAACAGGGGGACCAAGGCAAAAAGGGGGACCAAGGAAAAAAAAACAACAGGGGGACCAAGGCAAAAAGGGGGACCAAGGAAAAACAACAGGGGACCAAGGCAAAAAGGGGGACCAAGGAAAAAAACAACAGGGGGACCAAGGCAAAAAGGGGGACCAAGGAAAAAAAAACAACAGGGGGACCAAGGCAAAAGGGGGGACCAAGGAAAAAAACAACAGGGGGACCAAGGCAAAAAGGGGGACCAAGGAAAAAAAAAAACAACAGGGGGACCAAGGCAAAAAGGGGACCAAGGAAAAAAAACAACAGGGGGACCAAGGCAAAAAGGGGGACCAAGGAAAAAAACAACAGGGGGACCAAGGCAAAAAGGGGGACCAAGGAAAAAAACAACAGGGGGACCAAGGCAAAAGGGGGGGAAAAAAACAACAGGGGGACCAAGGCAAAAAGGGGGACCAAGGAAAAAAACAACAGGGGACCAAGGCAAAGGGGGACCAAGGAAAAACAACAGGGGGACCAAGGCAAAAAGGGGGACCAAGGAAAAAAACAACAGGGGGACCAAGGCAAAAAGGGGGGACCAAGGAAAAAAAACAACAGGGGGACCAAGGCAAAAAGGGGGACCAAGGAAAAACAACAGGGGGACCAAGGCAAAAAGGGGGACCAAAGAAAAAAAAACAACAGGGGGACCAAGGCAAAAGGGGGGACCAAGGAAAAAAACAACAGGGGACCAAGGCAAAAAGGGGGACCAAGGAAAAAACAACAGGGGGACCAAGGCAAAAGGGGGACCAAGGAAAAAAACAACAGGGGGACCAAGGCAAAAAGGGGGACCAAGAAAAAAACAACAGGGGACCAAGGCAAAAAGGGGGACCAAGGAAAAAAACAACAGGGGGACCAAGGCAAAAAGTGGGGACCAAGGAAAAAAAACAACAGGGGGACCAAGGCAAAAATGGGACCGGATTCTCCGGTAGAACCCGTAACTTTTTTTTTGGCTTTTCGAAAGTCAAAATTACAAAATACAGCATAGGCCGAAAATTTGCAACTTATCGCAAAAACTTTTTGATACAAAAATTTGACAATAGAATAGCATACGAAAAAGCTGTTCAGACAATAGCCGTAATATCACCAAATATGTGGTTGTTGTTGCCATAGATCATAAAAAAAGTTGTGTCTACCTGAAGGTCTGTGTTCAACACCATTATCTTCTCAGTCGATATGAACAGGTCGATTTCCGTGGAGGGTTGTATTTCGCCATCTGGCGCCTGAATTTGTTGTTAGTTTACCGAGAAAATGTGTGCAAACAAACTTGCCTTGACTCTGGCTACAGCCTCTTGGGCTTGCGCCATCCTACTCGTCCTGCAACTTAGTGTTGGATTAGTTTAGATGGGCAACAAAAAGGCTTGAGACCAACTTGGTGGGACGTCCATCACAAACCAGTTGGGTGGATCCCAGGTAGCGGGCACGGAACAGCACTCCCTCGATCAAAACTGCAGGTTCATGTACCATTACTAAAATTTACAATTGGCTTACTAGTCTTCAGTCTGGTCTACTAGAATACACAGAACTGAAGCAGCTTAATCATTCTGTTTTTGAGTTTTCTAACAAATAGCTGTCGCTATTTAAATTAAAGATGTGGACTAGTATTTTTACAAAACTAACAAACGTAAAATATTTCGAAAAATTACTAGTTGCATTGCAAAAAGGTGTGCTAAGCAATTCTCCATACACAAAGTGCTCCAAAAAACTGATTTTTTGGAAATTTTGAACAAAAAACCTCCGCGTAATTTTTGTCATAAATTTTTGGGGCTTTTTATTTTTTAGTAAAAAGAAGAAATTAGGGCGCTTAGAGACGGAATTTTTTATTCCATGCTTCAAAAATATTTGATTCTTGGCTTTAATGGAAAAACGCCTTATGTTTTGTGTATGAGCCACACTAGGGATCAACTTGTAGAAAAAGTTACGTGAAAAAAGTTTTTAAATGTTTGAATATTAACAAGCCATTGAAAAAACTAATTTTCTGCTAGATCTGCCGTGCAAAGAAAATGGGTAAAAATGCTTTCATAAAATCTTGGAAAACGTAGAGAGCTCAAAGCCAATGTGCGAGTCATTTTTTTACCCTCACTCCAAAATAGGTAAGACTTGTTTCCCTATTCAAAAGAGTTTGCAATTAGTGTCATCTTGCTGTTTAGGACCAGGACTACAAAATGAGCTATTGGTCAAGTAGAGATTATCTTCAAAATGTTGATAAAGTCGAAAGGATCCGCACTCCGCACAGCTGCGTTGCGGATCCACCCTATCTAAATGTTTTAGACCATATAAACTTGATCAATAGCTTATTTTGTAGTTCTGATCCTTGGCTACAAGATGACACTAACTGTAAGCTTTTTTAACAGATGGGAAAGGTAATGTCCATTTCCGAGTGAGAGGGCATGAAAACATGGGCTCTATATGTGTTGAGGGTCCTCCCGAAAAAAACATGCCTTGGTCCCCCCTGTTGATTTTTTTCGAAAAATTTTTTTGCCCGAAAGTCTGAAAAACGTGTGTGAAATCATATGAAACTACATATTTTTTCAGAAAAAAAAAATCTTCCGTTACAACACAAATGCTATTAAACTGAATATTTTTGAACACATTATTGATGTCATTAATAGTATGGTGTTTGCATAGCTCATCTTTATTGGTGTCAAGCTTTCTGCGTTGTTGTTCTGCGTCAAAGAATAAATTTTTTCGAAAAAAAAATTGGGGGACCAAGGCAAAAAATTTTGAAATTTTTCGAAAAAAACAACAGGTGGGACCAAGGCATGTTTTTTTCGGGAGGACCCCCAACACATATAGAGCCAAAACATGTGCACTCATTGGATCAGACGCATAAAGGACCATGGTTTTTGCGCGCAGTGGCAAAATTTGAAAAGGCGGGGGACAGTTCCCTTTCGTCTAGAACAGGGTACGTAACTCAAAATTCTGAAAAAAAAGTGCGCTTGGTCAAAAAAAGTACAATTTGGTCATTTTTCGTCAGAAAATGCCATTCTATCCAGTGCTTACTACTATTTCAAAGCGAAAAAAAAAAGATTTTGACGTGAAAACTTAAAAACAAAAAGGGATTTTGGGTCCCGAAAAAAGTACAAATCTTTTTAAAAAGTACAGTTACGTTCCCTGGTCTAGAACCTTACTCTTTTGAATCATTTCGAGTGACTTGAAAGAGTAAGGTTCCAGACGAAAGAGAATTGTCCCCCGCCAATTCAAATTTTGCACATGCCACTGCGCGCAAAAACCATGTTGGCGGTAGTGAAGAATAGGGTTCCAAAAACCAGTCCAAAAACCAAAACTAGAAAAACTAGTTTGGTCCTATAAATTTTAATAAAAACCAGCTTGGTCCCCCGTGTTGTTATTTCGTAGAAACTAGTTTGGTCCTATAAATTTTAATAAAAACCAGCTTGGTCCCCCGTGTTGTTATTTCGTAGAAACTAGTTTGGTCCTATAAATTTTAATAAAAAATCAGCTTGGTCCCCCTGTTGTTTTTACAAATAAAACAACAGGGGGACCAAGCTGGTTTTTGGAACCCTATTCTTCACTAGCGCCGACCATGGTCCTTTAAAGATAGATGAAATAATAAGACAGTACAAAACCACTACCACCACAAAATAGAGTGTCGAAAAGAAAAGTTAAACTTACAATTTTATTTGCAACAACAGAAAATGTTCAAGATGCAGTGGGTGCACAAAACGAAACAGTTGGGATTATTACTACTGCTTTTAACTTTAGTCGGTTAGCTTTAAGGAAAAATTCAACTGATAAAGTGCTTTAGAAATAAAAGTACAGGGTGTCGCAGGAAATTCGGATGATTTCAAATAGCCATAACTTTTTTTGGTTTTATATGCGCACCCCGAAAAAACTGTTTTCGATTCCGTGTTGACTTTTTTGCAATTAGCGAATATGTGGGTACTCCTGCACAGTATGCGCCCCAACATTTTTTGAAGTTTCGGGCCGTAGAATTATTTGTTTTTATGTAATTTATTTATACAAAATAGCGGCGCTACTGTAATATATCCCCCAAAAAAAACGCTACTGTAATATACCCCCCTTTTCTGGTGAAATTATTACTTAAAAATAATTTTCAGACGCTTTCAAAAAACTTGATTTGGGGAGGAGGGGGGTGGTATATGACAGTAGGTCAGATTTTTTTTGGGGTGGGGGGAGGGTATATGACAGTAGCGTCAAAATAGCTTTATTTATTCATCTTCGAACACGTCATAGGAGTTCCTTGGGCCGTTTCGGTCTACGGCCCGAAACTTCAAAAAATGTTGGGGCGCATATTGTGCAGGAGTACCCACATCCTCGCTAATTGCAAAAAAGTCAACACGGAAACGAAAACAGTTTTTTCCGGGTACGCATACAAAGCCAAAAAAAGTTATGGTTCCAGGATGTGTGCATTAAACTTATGACTCTACACAACCATAGGACACTTTTTTGATGATTGTGGATTGTCCGTAGGCGCAGAGCAGGCCAGTGTGCGGTTGGCGGGCCCAAATGCGTTTTTACTACTTTTTTATTATTCGACAACATGTTTGATTCCTTCTTAATGCACGCTGGCCTATCTTAACCTTAAGCCAGGGCTTCCAACTCAAACTTTCAAAAATCAGACAAATCTTACAAAAAATCAGATTTAGGGACCGCAAATCCGATTTTTAAGAATCCTTGTTGTCTAAAATGAACCAAATCTTAAGAAAAAAGCAGATTTAGGACCAAAAATTAGATTTTGAAGAACTACTGATGTCTAAAATCAACCTGTTTCTGATTAATCAACCCGAATGGTCTGCCCTGCCTTAAGCAGAAAATCCATAGCAGGACCTAGAATTTTTTTTTGCAAAAATGTAAAAAAGACCGCATGGGGGGACCAAAACAGTGTTTCGAGATACGCACCAACACTTATAGAGCCACTGGCCAATTTTTTTTCTAAGTGACCCGATAAGGGATAAGAACCAAAATTCTACAAAAATCAACGCTAACCAGATGGCATAGGCTGGTTCGGTCCTTTTTGTGCCATTTTGTTTGAATTCGTGCCTTCCGGATTTTATTTATTATTGGCTGTTTGGTACATGTTATTATTAAATTTTTTTAATTTAGGCAAAGCCCTAGGCGCAGGGTAGGCCAGCGCACGTTAGGACGGGCTCAAATGTGTGTTCAGACTATAAAAAATAAGACGCGAAAAAAGGCACAAAAAGAACCAAACGCCTGGGCACCATCCAGATGACTTTCTCGTTTCAGCAAACCCTGTACAGTCGACTCTCTCCATAGAGGTCACTTGGGAAGCCGATCAAGCTGGCCACTATGGCGGGGACCGGTGCAGGGAATTTTCAATTTTCTCGTCCTCGTACTTCGTACCAAAAATTTTCGGGCCTCGTACTTCGTACTCGTCCTCGTACCGAGTTTTTAAAGTCGCTCGTACTCGTCTTCGTCCTCGTAGTACGAGACTAAAATTACTGTACTCGTCTTCGTCCTCGTCCTTTGTCCTTTGTGTTTTATTTTTAAAATCTCAAGCCAAGCACTAAGAAATTGAAACTTTTGATTAAAAATTGTTGTAATAATAGGAATTTTGAAAAAAATTAAATTTTCGCAAAAACAGATTTGAATAAAAAGTTTCAACAAGGACGAGTCGCCTTACCCTTCGTCTTCCGTCCTCGTCCTCACCCCTTCTTCCTCTCTCGTCCTCGTACTTGGAAATTTGTGAGCTCGTACTTCGTCTTCGTTCTCGTACCTCATTTTCGGAGCTGCTCGTACTGTCCTCGTCCTCGTAGTACGAGGACAGTAAAGGACAATAAGGACGAGTTCCCTGCACTGGCGGGGACTTTCTTACAAATAATTTCTTGGTGGTCAACCAAAATAATTAAAATTTTGTAGGCCGCTATTGAGAGGTAGCACCTATGGAGGGAGTTAACTGTATTACTTTTAACTAAATCGCCTCGATCTAATGAGTTCATGGAGTAAATAAGGTATATATTTTTTACTGGTTCCTTCAGCAATATTTTTATAAAAAATGTGTGACCCACCCTCTTTCTTGTTGGTAGACGACTTTTTAGTGGTGGGGAGAACTCCAGCCACGCTAACTTTTCCATCCTCCTCCTCTTGGTCCCCCTGCTTGATCAACAGCTTGTCGGTCTCCTGCAACTCCTCATTGGTATCCCCAACCTCACCATTAGCGTGCCGAGCACCTGCAAATACAGCAAGGGTTAGTGTGAAGGGATGGTCCTGACTGCAAATATTTACTCCCGCTTTTATCTTCCTCCGCTTCCTCATTTTCTGTTGAGATCAGCTCCTTATCGCGTTGCTCTTCTCTTTGCAGTCGTTTCAGATAGGAGTCTCTGCAAATATCCATAAATTTTTTTAATACTTACATAAAACTCTGCAAAAAGAGTGTCCCTACCTCATAACCCAAACAGGATCAGTGCCATTTTCCTTGTCCTCGCCTCCTCCATTGCTGGTTGCAGGCTGTGTTGTAGGAGTGTTGCTGCTGCCCTGACTAGAAGTGTTCGAAAAACTGCCATGTCGCTTGCTGCAAATACTCATGGATTGAGCATAAAGTTCAATCTACCGGCAACCTTATGGAAGAAACTGGCCCATTTTTTTCTTTGGTTCTCTTTTGTTTACTATGCCTTGTGCTTAGGGCGTAGGATGGGCCAGTATACATTAGGACGGACTGAAATATGTTTTCCAAACTAGAAATAAGTTAGAAAAACATCTTTGAGTCTTATCTTATACTGGCTTATTCTTCGCACAAGCACAAGACACTAAAGTCAACAGGCTCGGCAGTAAATGGACAAATGTCCATTTACAGTCAAACCTCGATATAACGTACTCCTTGCAGATAACACTGATCTCTACGTTACCCTCACTATAACGTACCCTTGAAAAATAGTGTGTTATATTTACCAATTTCATACAGTTTTGCTCTTTTTCTGCTTCTGCAATGTTTTCTGTAGTCATTAAATGTTTCCCTTTTAGTTTCGATGAGTACTCCGAAGCCCAAACGTCAAAAGGTTTTTTCTCTGCTAGCCTTTTATTGTTGTTTGCGGAATTGTTGTTGTTGAGCTTATGAATAAAATCACTTGAATATTTTACAAACCCTTGATATAACGTACACCTGCCATCTATTTGGTTTCTGCCCTCAATATAACGTACCCTCAATGTAACGTACCCTCGATATAACTTACCCCTTACCCCCAGAGGGTACGTTATATCGAGGTTTGACTGTACTGCCTAAACGCCTACGCACCAAGTCAACAAGGAGCAAGGAAAAGACTCATATTTAAATCTGCTACCAAGATCTTTAATTTTGCAAATCAAATTTGCTGCTAAAAATTTGAAATTCGCTGCCGAAGTTTTCGCTGTCCAAGCGGCAATTTAAATTTTGGCAGCAGATTTTATTCGGCAACAAAGTTCAAATTTTTTGGCAGCAAAATTAAATACCACCCCAAGGAAAACAATGAGCCGGGTTTTCAGGCTGTATGTAAATCCAGCACCTAATTTTTGTTTTCTCCTATCGAAGGCCAAGAAGTGTAATTTGTGTCGACTTTTTAATCCAAATGTGCAGTCAGGTTAAACATGACAAAAAATCGACAAAAAAACTTAAAATTGTGATTTCACGCACAAGATTGACCTAAGCGAAGCAAAAAATAGGGAATTAGGTACTGTATTTCACAAATTAGGTGCTGTATTTCAGTAATTTGGTGCTGCAGTTCAATTTGATCCTGTTTTATAGGGCCCAGGTGTGCTTATGACTAGTGCCTACCTGATATCAAACCAGCCGTTTTCATCCAGGGTACCTCTAGGGTAACCTACACTTTTGACTGTGCTTTTGGAGGTTGAAGAAGTTGTTGAGCCAGCTGACAACTTTCTGCTCTCCAATTTAAATAAAAAATTTACCATTTATTTAGATTTTGCAAGCAAATGGCACCAACCAAGTTGTTTGGTGGTTGTTGCTGTTGTGTTCCATTAGACCTTCTAGAGACATTGTTGTTGGGAAGCGGAGGAGCGGGGATCATAGCAGGACTCCTGCTAGTATTCTGAAATGGTGCCACACCACTGTTGTTAAGTTGCAGTTGGTGTTGTTGCTCTACCAGGTTTTGAATTAGACCAGGGTTCTGCTGCTGGAGTTGCTGCAGTAGTGCTGCTGCCATCTGCAACCGATTTTTGTATAAAATTAATATCTCCCATATTGTCTTAAATCCATTTGATGATTTGATGTGGCAATTTAGAGTGGGCAATTTGTGTGACTCGGGATTTCCTTGAAGCATGGCGCAATGGATAAGTGTTAGTGGCTGGGGTAGTGCGGGCCCAAAATGGTGCACAGGTTCGACCCCATCTGGGCCGGTATTAATAAAGATTACCCTTACCTCTACCTTTTACCCTTACCTCTAACTTTTACCCCTACCTCTACCTTTACCTCTACCTTTTACCCTTACCTCTACCTCTACCCTACAACTGCTTCGGCACCAAACGATTTATTCAACAACATAACAGTGCAAAGCACACCTCAACGGACAAAGTAACGATTTACGATAGAATTCCTCATATTTGATCCCGTGTTCATTATTTGCGATCCGCACAACAATGAAACGCACAACAATGAAAAACAGACGTTAAATTCGTGTTCAGCGAACTAAAATTGCCCTAGAAATGCTTTACGGGACAATGTTTTGAAAATCGAGATGAAGGTAAAAAATCTAACCCTGCTACCACCCATGGTAAAAATATGCCTTGGTCCCCCCTGTTGTTTTTCACCCTTACCTCTACCTCTACCTTTACCTCTAGCTTTTATTAATACGGGTAGAGGTGAGGGTAGAGAGCTAAGGGTAAAAGAGGTAAGGGTAAAAGGTAAGGGTAGATCGATTATTAATACCGCCCCTGGTGACAAACCAGTTATTTTGGTTTGTTTGACCAGTTTAGAGAGGTAACTTGGGCCGCTCACTTCGAATATAACGTCAAAAAGTCAAATTACTCTTAAAAAATGGTCAAAGAAACCAAAATAACTAGAGTGCCACCAAGCGGGGTCGAACCTGCGAACCATTTTGGGCCAGCAACCACTAACGCTCATCCACTGCGCCATGCATCTAAGAAATTTCCGGTCACACAATTTGCATGCTTCTTTTAAGCAAAATAATCAGGTAGTATTTTTATTTATAAATTCGAATTATTGCAAGAAATATATAAAATCAAAATTTTTAAAATTCGACTAACCTCCGCCGAAATATTTGACATAATTGGAGGCGTGGAAGAGGGCTGGCCAGCTCCATTGTTGCTATTGTTATTGACCACTCCTCCAAACTGACTAGGATGCTGCTGCTGGTAGAACTGCTGTTGCTGGGGCAAGTGCTGCTGCAACGCTGCTCCATAGAATGGAGAAGCCACAGCCGGAATCTGTTGCATCTGGTGATGAGTGGGATGGTACAATTGGCCAAAAGGTGATGGGACACCACCATTTGTTGCTCCACCTACAAAACAAATCATGAAATTTTACTTTTAGGTCAAAAATAGATGCTTGCCAGCAAAGTAGTGTTGGTGTGGAGGAGGTGGGGGTGGCGGAGTTGTCTGAGGCATCACAAAGGCACCACCTCCACTGCACGTGGGCTCTCCCTCAAGATGGGGAGGTGGGGGACTGAAGGAAGAGCGCAGTTGGTTGAGAGACGCTTTGGTGGACTCGGATATGTCTTCACTGGCAGAAGGGACAGAAGGCCGGTAGGGAATCGCAGACTGCAATCCACAAATCAATCATACAATTTACAAAGAAGGGACCCTGACTGTGGTTTGTGGGAACTTCGATCAAAACTTTTTTGCGTATTCATGAAGAGTGTGCAGAAGTTCCTTACGAATCTGGCTCCCCAATCCCAAAAGCCGACAAAAATAGGACAACTGGCACTCCAAAGTTCTAAAAGCACCTTGATACCCATATTATGGTTTTTCACAACGGATCAAATTGAATTGCAGCACCTAATTAGTGAAATCCAGTGCCTAATTTTCAAAATTGCATTTTCTAACTAATTTTAACATACCGTACTTCCTCTAATAAGAGCCCATGGGCGCTTATTTTTCAAACACCCGAAAATCTGAAAATTTTGGGGTCGATCTCAAGATTTCAAAACGTAAAAAGCGGAATCGGTAGAACTCGTGGGAGTTAAGAGAATGCATCAAACAGCTTAGCAAAATATTCTTTCTTGGCTGAGATATAGGTCTTCAAAGTTGGGGGTGGGCGCTTATTAGAAAAATACGGTAATCGTTTTTTATTTTTATATCAACATGCTCCCGTCAATCTCAGCTTTCTAACAAGCTATAAAGCCCGTAAATAATTTTAAAAGATTAAAGATTTCATGTGTTTAAATCAGGGCTTCTAACTCAATTTTTCAAAAATCAGACAAGTCTTTAAAGGACCATGGTTTTGCGCGCAGTGGCATGTGCAAAATTTGAATTGGCGGGGGACAATTCTCTTTCATCTAGAACCTCACTCTTTTGAATCATTTCGAGCGACTTGAAAGAGTACAGTGCGAGACGAAAGAGAACTGTCCCCCGTTAATTCAAATTTTGCACATGTCACTGCGCGCAAACCATGGTCCTTTAAAGGGACATACCAGCGCGTTACACTGCATTTAAGGCGGGGACCAGCAATTTCTTTTTCTCATAACTATTTTCTATAAGCGTTCTAATTTTTAGAAGTAGGATAAGGTAATAAATATCAGATTTGACATAAAACGAGTGAAAACAAGGACAATTTTTGAAAAATAGCTGGTCCCCGCCTTAATTTGCAGTGTAACGCGCTGGTATGCCCTTAAAAAATCAGACTTCGGGACTAAAAATCAGATTTATGAGAACTGCTGGTGTCTAAAATCAACTTTTTCCTAATCGATCAACCCAGACGGCAGCCCTGGAGAAACTTAAATCAAAAACTTACTTAGTTCAAACCTGTCTAAGTTTTTGAAATCATTCAGGGAATTTTAATATCTTGTTAGAAAGCCAAGATCCATGACTGCATGTGGATGTAAAAATATAATAATGATTTTGTTAAAACTAGTAAGAAAATGAAATTTTGAAAATCAGTTACTTGATTTCATTGATTTGGTGCTGCAATTTACATACAGCCTTTCACAACTGACCTATGATCCATGGGTCATTGATCTATTTTTTATTGGCCTTCAGAGCTGGGTAGCCGATTCACAGGGAACTTGGGCACACTTTACAAGAATACATGGAAAAAATTTCATAGAAATTATCCCAGGTCACAGCCAGGGCCCATCCTTGTAACCTTTTGGCTGACCAACAATATTGAAAAGTGTGCAGGGTTAGTGGAAATAAATGGTTAGCAAGCGTGTAAGTTAGATAAGCGAGAGCAAGTAGTAGTACCATGTGACCGAAAAGTTCCCGGACAAAGTTTAAAGCCATTTTTTTCAGTAAAATAAGAACATAAATGCATTTTTTTGGTATCATCAGAAAGCCCTTGTTCTCCTCTCTTGAATAGTGTATCGCTTGTCGTTTTATGTCAATAAATTCCATGCTTTAGAATGTCCGATCTGAGAGCAGCCATTGTGCGACTTTGGGAAGAAGGGAAGAAGCAAAGTGAGATTGCTCGTGATATGAATGTTCCAAAGCAAACAGTTTCGGATGCCATCAAGCGATTTCGTGAAACAGGCCGCAATGAAGACAGAGCAAGAAGTGGGCGACCAGCTACAGCAACCACACCATCCGAAACTGTTTGCTTTGGAACATTCATATCACGAGCGATCTCACTTTGCTTCTTCCCTTCTTCCCAAAGTCGCACAATGGCTGCTCTCAGATCGGACATTCTAAAGCATGGAATTTATTGACATAAAACGACAAGCGATACACCATTCAAGAGAGGAGAACAAGGGCTTTTTGATGATACCAAAAAAATGCATTTATGTTTTTATTTTACTGAAAAAATTGGCTTTGAACTTTGTCCGGGAACTTTTCGGTCACATGGTAGTTTTGTAAGCACATACCTGGTCAGCTAGAAGAGGAGTGTTGGCAAAGCCAACAAAGTTTCCAAAGCCATGGTCGCTGAGCAGTTGAGCCAGTTCTGCTTCGTCCATCTACAAAGTTGACAAGCAAACAGGTGAGTAGTAGTATATAGCTTTATTTCCCAATAAACCGAAGAAAAAGTTAAAGAGGAGGAGTTGTAGTTATGGCTAAGCTACTAATTAGATTGCACCACCAGCATAGAATGGTTAGTTGGTTAGCCCCCTTCTAATATTAGCTAGACCCAACTTTTTCGAACTATTAGGTCGTCCGCAAAGTTCGTTTGAAAAATCACCTTACTATCCCTTTAGGTATTCTTTTAGAGTGCGTTTGGCAGTTTGGGACATTTTTTTTCGAATTCGCGTTATTTTGTGTTTTTCCAGTTATTCTTTTTAACATAGGCAGAGCTTTAGGCGCAGGGTAGGCCAGCGTATGTGAGGGCGGGCTCAAATGTGTGTCCCAAACAGTGTTTTCAAAATTCAAGGTCAAGGTCTAAAATAGGATTGGTTAATGACATGACAAATGACTAAAAATATGTCATTTTGACATTTTATTCCCACAGAATTTTTTGAAGCACACCTTAATTTTGCAGCTGATTTCACGCTTTTGTAGCTGATTTATTACTTCTTTGATCAGCGTAGTGCTTGGAAGATGCACATACAGATCAGAGTTATAGATGCGCGCACTCATTTACCTTAGACATGATTCCGAGAAGTACTCTTGACCATAAAATGCATACAGAGTCTATTTTTGCCACGGCCCAGTTGAAAAATGAAAAAGCAACCGAAACTACTGCTATTGATGAAGAATATGATGTTGATGAGTTCGATTTTGAGGATTTGTCCTTTTCGGGACCGAAAATCTTTTTTTTTTGAAATTTTAGTCAAAAAATTTTTTTGTTTGAAAATGACAACAAGCACTAGATGATAAAATGTCCAATATCCTACAAAAGGGTCTAAACGTCCTTTTTTGCCAAAATGTTCTTTAAAAAAAATTGAGATCGATACCCTGGTTTACCTAAATAAAATTGTTATTTGGAAAATGACACAAAATGACACTTTTTTAAAATGACATGTCATTTACCAACCCTAGTCTAAAATCAAGGTAAAGTCAAGGTCAAGTTCCAACTTGACCTTGACTTTGAGGATCAATTTACCTTGAGTTTGATTTTTAAAAACACTGGTCCCAAACAGAAAAAACTAAAAAAACCGCAAATTAAAGGACCATGCAACTTGATAAGCACAGCAATCTGCGAAATTTGAATTCGCGCGGGACCATCCTAATTTGGTCAATAATGTTTTCGAATTATTTTTTGTTTGCATTTAAAATTTGTTCAAAATTTTGAACCATCCACTAGTCGAGCCCGACGTCTCTTGACATTGCCAGATCGGGCCAGTTAGGCTACTTCCATTGCTCTACAGTTATCTACAGTGAGCAACTGTTCTATATTGACCAATAAGTAAGATTCAAAATTTAAATGCACACAAAAAAATAATTCAAAAAAATTATTGACCATATTATGGTGGTCCCGCGCGAATTCATATTTCACAAATTGCTGTGCTTATCAAGCTTCATGGTCCTTTTAAAAAATGCTCTAAAAACCGCCAAACGTCTACACACCATCCTTTTTTCCGAGATCACAAAGCAACCACGAGCTGTTTTCAGACCAAAAAGGTGTCAGACTCTAGGCCGCAGCTAAATCGAAAATATTTACAGGATTTTTATTATTTATTTTATATTTTTATCCAAATTTATCTAATTGATCCAATCAGAAATTTCTAAAAAAAGACAGTTTAGAGAGTTTTCAGGCGGCTTTCTAATAGTTTGCGTTTAGTTATTTAGGCTTGTGTCGGTTGTGTTAACAAGTCAACCCACCTTTTTGACGTTTTTGTTTTGGATGCGACGACTGATCTCTCGTTCAATTTCGTTGATCTGCTTTTTGATCAGCTCACTGGTCCGCTGGTCATGCTGCATGTGGTTGTGGGAGGAGGGTGTAGTTTTCTTTGCTGCTGCAGTCTTCTGATCCTCCTGCTCCACTACTTTGTGCTCTTCCACTGCTTTATCCTGCTCCTCCTCTTGGGGCAGCCCATTTTGTATTTGGCCAACAATAATTTGACTATCTTCTTCCTCTATTACAGGGTGTTCTTCAGGCAAACTGGTGGATTCCATCTCTTGCCTTACTGTTTCCACCACCTCGGTCATACTGCTCACTGGACACACTGAAAAAATAAAGAAATAATTTACGGTATAACCTCCCTTACTTCCCCTCTTCAAGAGTGACAAAATGTACGTGAAATACTTTTTTCCAATTACCCTTCATCCAATTTTAATTTCGTTTTTGTCTATTGGGTTGGCCGGAAAGTAATGTCGTTTTTGTCTATTGGGTTGGCCGGAAAGTAATGTCGTTTTTTTCTAACGGTTACCATGCTGTGGTTGCTTTTTTATCATAATAGAGCATTATATACGAAAATGAAGCGCTGTTTTTCTGCTTCTAATATGTTTTTACAACTTCCTTACACGTAAAGATTTTAACATGGTTTTAGGCCTTTCAAATGAATTGTCAAGTTGATGAAAAAATGCATTTTCGACACTCAGATGGTCGGCCGGAACGAGGAGCATCGACAAATTTCCCGAGCCGCTTCAGTCGCTTTTTGATCTTGGTTGAATGCAAAAAGGAGGATGTGTCGAAAATGCGTTTTTTCATCAACTTGACAGTTCATTTGAAAGGCCTATAACCATGTTAAAATCTTTACGTGTAGGAAAGTTGTAAAAACATATTAGAAGCAGAAAAACAGCGCTTCATTTTTGTATATAATGCTCTATTACGATAAAAAACAACCACAGCATGTTAAGCGTTAGAAAAAAACGACATTACTTTCCGACCAACCCAATAGATCGATTTTTTTTTGCCGCAGTGCTGGAATTGTTTTCAATATTGTACGTTTTTTGATCTTCGTTTATAGAAAGTTTGTATAGGAATTAAGTTTGGTCTACAGTTGCCTCTCGATATAAAACCACCCTCTCAAGTTCTACGCCTTTTTTAATGTCGCGAGCGGTCGAGGAAAAGGGGAAGGGACGGAATTTTCGATCCCACTCTTTTTGGATCCGCAGAAAATCGCCTTACCAATGGGCCATGAAACTCTAGACTGGGAAGTAGAAGAAATTTGTGGATATCAATTAGGTCGAAGACGCAACACAAGCAACTTTTTAGAGTCGTTAAAAAATATTATTTGTCAGCTCAAATCGATTTTACCGGTCTCACTGACAAAAATGTAACTTTTTCAGAAACGACCGGTATAATCAAAATCTTTGCAATCTTTCGGAATAGACTGACACATAGCATTCCGCAAAAGACCTCAAAAATTGAGGTAAACAAAGGACAAAACCAGCTGGAAGTCGATCTAGACGGAGTGGTCCTATATCGAGTTGCGACTGTGTTATCTTGTAATCGTGCCAGCTGACCTACTATTTAAAAGGACTTGGAACATTTATCGCGTAATAAGTTTTTCAGTTTCGCCGCCTGCTTTCTATGTTCTCTTTTGCTCGGCACTTTTCATAAGATTTCGAAGCATTCTAAATTAGCTAGATTTTGTCAGTTTCCAAATTAAATTCAATTATGCAGGTTCAATTTATTTCAAAAAAAAAAATAAATGTTGCAAGATACCGTATTTCCTCTAATACAAGGCCACCTAAACTTTGAAGATCCCTATCTCGGATCAGAGCCGATATTTTTGGGAAGCTGTTTTTGTGTTTTCTTAACTCCCACGAGCTCTACCGATTCCATTTTTTAGATATTGGTTGAGCACCCGAAAATCTCAAGATCGAATTCAAATTTTTTCCCATGTTTGGGGGATTGAAAAATATAAGGCCCGGCGTACTATTAGAGGAAATACGGTATCACATAAATTAGGGGCAATCAAAAAAATTCAAACAGCAATGTCATATGCAGGGAAACTAGTTGCACAAATATAGATTGCCCACACTTATATTATTGGAAAAAGAAGGCTAATTATTAGTGGGAACAAGAGAGAAGACTTTTAAAAGATGCGACCATGACCAGCACTCTCCATTTCCACTGTGAATTAAATGGCTCTTTTATTAAATAAGCAGGCAAGTAACACAAGTTTATCTTCCCTCACTCTCCAGCCCAAGCCTGGGAATTTTACGCTACAGTTTCTTTTCCTCTTTATAGCATTGATTTAGGTCTTCTTCTAATTAAATTAGTAGGCCAATGCATAAGTAGCCGTGGGGCTACTAGTCCTCCCACTCTTTTAATGAAACAAAAGGAGGGGCAGTGTCTAAGTTGGAGCACAGGGACTAGGCATGCATTAATTAATTTAGCTGCCGGAGTAATAGTGCCCTGCGTGGGAATGTCCAGTGTGTTTGGAGGAGTGTCCCCCTCTTCATTGATTGCCCTTCTTATCATTAGCACATACACCCACCCGTCACTCAAACAAGAGGCTCATCAACAGCTAATCATATGTTTTTGATACGTTAGTGCATTAAGGTATTGTGCACAATTACAGTTAGTTTTTTGTCCTTATTTACAAAAACTAAGAAGAGCTAGTTCTGTATACCGTGTATCCTCGATTAATCGGCTCGGGCTATTCACTTTTCACCTCTGAAAATCGAAAAAAAATTGAGTCTATTTTGAGATTTTTGGGTGCTTAACCAAAATTTAAAAAGTGGAATCAGGATAACTCATGATAATTAAGGGTTCTTATCCTTTATCCCGACCCCACCCAAGTTTTGACTTTATTTTTATTTTGACACAAATAAGTTGACTCGCCTTTTTGGCGGCATAAAACATGCATGCATACCAGAGTTTCTTTGTGCAGTAGGACCAAGCTGACAAAAATTTGTTCAATTTCCATACTTTTAGACTATTTTCCAGTGTCCCGGTATTCTTTTAAATTAGGGTGGGGTCGGGATAAAGGATAAGAACCTAATTATGAATACGCAATAACAGATTTGAAAAATATTGATTCTGGGTTAAGATTTAGGTCACTGAGGGAGGGGGTCGTTTATTGGAGCGGGCCGATTATTACAGGAGGGCCGATTAATAGAGAATATACGGTATAAATGTCATAATTCTCTTAGACGTCCAATTTTTTATTCAGAGACATGCAGTTAAAGCACAGAGACGGGTAGAATTAGCGGGGAAGGTGGGTGCTTGGAGCTGGGATTCGCACACACATATCTGAAACACAAATCACTCAAACATGACTCTGTGTAGCCATACCAGAGTTTGCGGCAGTTCACAGTTAACAAAACTATGTCCAATTTCCGTCTTTTTGTGGAGTCTAAATATCTTTTCAGGGTGGTTTGCCTTTATACTTCAAAGCAAAAGTCAAATTTTGGTTAATTTTTTTTCTAAAAATCAGCTTTTCTAGTTCAGAAAAAGTTAGAAGATTTATTATTAAAATTTTATTGGTTTTAAAAAATTATTTGGAGATACAGTCAGACCTCGTTTATCCGGCACCCCCAAAAGTTCATTCCCGCCTAGGGTCCGACACTTTCTTTAGCTCAATTTTCGAAGTCTTTTGCTAAATTCGCCAGTCTAGTCCGAAATATTGCAAGGATTCTGATTTTGCCATTCGTTTTTTCAAAATCTTTAAATTTCGTCATAAAGACCCGCAAACCTCGGTTATCCGGCACCCCTTTTTGAAAATCAGGTGCCGGATAACCGACGTCCGCGGTCTTTATGGCGAAATTTAAAGATTTTGAAAAAAATCAGAATCCTGCAATAACTAGACTGGAATCAAATTTAGCAAAACTGAAAATTGAGCTAAAGAAAGTGTCGGACCCAAGAACTTTGGTAGTTAAAAATGATTTTGAAAAAAATAATATGGTGAATATTCGACACTAGCGCCAAAATTTGAAATTTATAACAACAAACAACTCTGGCAGCTTCTGAATGGTTCAAAGTACCGAAAGGGTATTCTGCTGCTATATGGTTTAGCAAAAAAAGAAGTTATTTTCTCTAGTTCTCCAACAAAAGCAGCTATGAGTCAGATGCAAGGGAGGCAGGCAGCCACACAAAAGAGTGCTGCCCACATCTGGCCACTACTTCCTCCATCCCAAAATTAGCATTCATCGATTTGTTGGCTGGTCCTGCCTCAGACATGTTTGGAGATGAAACAATGAGGAGGATGAGGAGGACAAGACCATGATAATATCCAATTAAACAGGGGACAGATGGCTGCTCCAAGGCCTGACAATTGCGTCTTATCTACTATATTGTCTTGGGGGTATGGGTTTGAAAAGGACCAGAACAAGGAATGACAAGCCATGGAGCGCGCTAATATTTCGAAACAATAATGCCAAGTGTTTTGACCACAGCTTGGAAATTTATTGAGAATTAACAACTTGAAATTATAGGCGGGTCTGTGTTAGACTTGCTACTTATGCTATGGAAGTAAAAAAAATACTTTTTTGCCGTTAAAAAAAATAATTTTTTAGCCGCAAATTTACCCAAAATCACAGTGGGGACCGAGAACTTTTACAAAAAAAATTTCCATAAATGGCCTAATATTTTTTCTATGATTTCTATTAGCCCGATTTTTGAAGTCTTTGGCCAGTTGTCTTTGGTGGTCTAGTCCAAAACATTGCAAGGATTGCGATTTTACCAATCGTTTCTGAAAATCGCAATAGACCCGCACCTCTCGATACAACGAACACCTTTTTTGAAAACAAGTGTTCGTTAATCAAGCACATAAACCTGGTCACTTTAGAAGCCAATTTCCCTGTGTACATACTACCTTTAAGTCAAACAACTAAGGCTGCGTCAGAATTACGCGGCCACTGGCTATAGTGAAGAATAGGGTTCCAAAAACAGCTTGCCCCCCCTCTTGTTTTTCGTAGAAACTAGTTTGGTCCTATAAATTTTAATAAAAAACAGCTTGGACCCCTCTGTTGTTTTTACAAAAAATTTAGCTATGCAGGTCTCTGCGCGCTTGATTTCCGAATATTTTTTAGGGATAATGGGATCTTTCTCAGCTGTCTTTGCAATTTTTTACGACTGTTGCACAGAATCCTAAATTAAGGTAAATATTTCCGTGGGTCAGGATCCAAAAAATGGGAAATCCACTGGGCAAGGGCCCACCTACGCAATTTTTTTTTCATGTGGCCACGTAATTATGATGCACCATGTAGTTTCAACCACTAAACTTCTTGTTAAAAAAAATCCTAAAGCAAGCTTCGAAATCGGAATAAAAATATAAACGGCATTAGAAAGATGGCATTGCCCTTATCGATAAAGAATCATAGAACATAGACTACTAACTTTGCTGGACTGTGCCTTGAGATGGAGGTGATGTTGGTGACCTATGTTCACTGCTGTTTTCTGCAGGTGGTTTAGGGCTGGTTGTGGCAGAAAGTATCGCAAGTGTAGCAGCCGAATCAGTCTTGTGCCCACTGCCTGGTGCTTGCACATCCAGCAAGGCTATACTACTAGCTACATTTTCAGGGCTGCCAAAATAGAGTTTAATCATATTTTATGTATAATTTTTTTCTATTTAAGTGACCTACTCAGCGTTAAATGAAGATAACAAAGGACTGCTTGAAGTTGGTTGTTGGCTATGAATGGTAGGGCCCATCCCAAAGGCATCGTTGAGCTCAGAGTTGAGTGATGTTGATCTCGTTTTTTTGCCTTCTTCACTCAAAGCATTCTGAAATTTGACTATTTAGTGTCTAATTTTTTTTCGAAGTTCCTTCCTAACGGAATCAAACCTGATGCATTTTTATATTTTAATTTTTCAAATACATACACAGCTGACTCTTTCGATGGAGCACACTAAGACTGGAACTGGTTTCTGTTTTCTGGGGGTTTTAATTTACAGTCAAACCTCGTTTATACGGCACCCCCAAAAGTTCATTCCCGCCTTGGGTCCGACACTTTCTTTAGCTCAATTTTCGAAGTCTTTTGCTAAATTCGCCAGTCTAGTCCGAAATATCGCAAGGATTCTGATTTGCCATTCGTTTTCAAAATCTTTAAATTTCGTCGTAAGACTCGCGGACCTCGGTTATCCGACACCCCTTTTGAAAATCAGGTGCCGGATAACCGAGGTCCGCGAGTCTTTGTGGCGAAATTTAAAGATTTTGGAAAACAAATGGCAAAATCAGAATATATTTCGGACTAGACTGGCGAATCACATTTAGCAAAAGACTTCGAAAATTGAGCTAAAAGTGTAACTTTGGGGTACCATAAACGAGGTTTGACTGTATCACCAAAAAACAAGGAAAATATAAATTTTAGTCAACTTACCTATGTAATTTTTCACCGATGCAAAAAAATCTGCACTTTTTTCAATTTCAAAAAAACATTAAACATTTTTCAAATTCAATTTTTTCGCTAATTTTTTTTGAAAATTAGTTTTTTTTTCCTTTTTTGGAAAGTTTCTGTTTTCTAGTTTTGCCCCTTTTAAGCCTAGTATTGATTGTGCTGTTCACCTGTTGATTATCTTGGCCATGAGCAGCGAGCATCAAACCCTGTACATATTGCTGCATCATCTCTTGGTACTGGTTAGGCGACAGGAAATAGCCGCCAGTCAACGGATTCACCCTGAACTCTGCTCCCAACCCTTCTCCATTGGCTACCCCGTTCGGACCACCTTGAGATTGAAGGGGGGCAGCTGTTGGATCTGTCATCTGCACTCCCCCTCCTCCCTCAAATGAATCCCTGAGAAGGGGGTGCAGTTGGGCTGTTTGTGGCAAGAATGGGGCCATGAACGGGTTGGCAAACAACGGCTGTTGCTGGCTTTTGTGCGCAGGGGAATCTGCAAAATATATACTGATTTACCGAACAAAATCAGCTATGTAATTTTTTTGATGTGTAGTGAAAAAGTGACGCCAAAAAATTATTAAACTTTGCGAAAAGTCTTTTTTCAAGATTGAAAGTAAGTTAGTAAGGGCTGTTGAAAACTTGTGATTAGTCAATAAGGCTGGGCAAATGTCTCATATTTGCTAATTGAGTCACTTTCACTGCTTTATCAAATTAATATTTTACTATCGATTTTAAAGTTTTTGAGTCAGTCTGATTAAGTAGGTTACGAAAAATTTGGTGAAACAGTACACCATGGTTTTATCAGTCGGGGCCGTAAAAAGTCGCACTATATCGAGACTCTCACTACATCGGGATCAAAGTTTAACCTATTTTAGTCAAAACCAACCAAATCGAACTCAAGGTCGCACTATATCGGGGTCGCACTATAACGGAGTTTGACTGTGGTACAAATGTGTTTACATCGAAACTCGGAACTCAAAATTTTAAATTAAAAAAAACAGTGCTTATTAAGTTTTGAGTGCCAAAAATAAAGATATTGGTTTGAAATCTCAAAAATTCTAAAAATTTCGGGTCTCAAATAAAGGAAAAATATTTAAATATTGGGTTGTAGCATAAGTTCCCGCCGTTTTTATCTTATCAAAAATTTAGATTTGATAAGCTTACTGCATAAGCTGACATTTTATACCATTTTGTAGCATTTTTTCTGCTCTACAAAACTGCATAATTGCTTTTTCCTACTACTAATTTTTTTCCGTTTATTTATAGCATTCATATGGATTGCCAAGTCGACAAGAAAGTGCATTTCCGACACCTGCTCCTCTGCGCTTTCAATCGAGGTCAAAAAGCCACAGAAGCTGCCAGAGACATTTGCGCTGTGTACGGAATTGACGCTATTGCTGAAAGGACTGCCCGTGACTGGTTTGCCAAGTTCAAAATGGGAATTTCGACCTCCACGACGCTCCTCGTCCCGGAAGACCAGTCGAGATGGACGAGGACCAACTCAGAGCTCTTTTGAAGGAAGACGGCCGCCAAACATGCAGAGAATTGGCGGAAAAGATGAATTGTGATCCAATGACAATTTCCCGTCATCTCCAGTCGATGGGGTTCACTCAAAACTGGGAGCTTGGGTCCCACATGAACTCACTCAAAAACAGAAGGATAAGCGACTCACCATTGCCGCTCAAAATCTCGCCCGCCACCAAGGGACCCATGGCCACAAGCAACGATTCTTATACAGAATCGTCACTGGAGACGAAAAATGGTGTCTCTACGTGAATATGAAGCAAAGAAAGGAATGGGTGAGCCCTGGAGAGAAGCCTAAGCCCAGAGTGAAGCAAGATCTCCACCCGAAGAAGACAATGATCTGTGTGTGGTGGGACTGGGAAGGCTTAGTGCACTGGGAAATGCTCGAGAAGAACAAGACAGTCGAGAAGAACCTCTATAGAGCCCAGCTGCAGCGAGTCAATGAGGCCATTCAACGAAAAAGACCCGATCGACAAGGACAAGTGATCCTGCTCCATGACAACGCCCGACCGCATACCGCAAAAGTCGTCAAAACGGCTCTCCAGGAGCTCGGTTGGGAGGTTCTTCAGCACCCGCCTTACTCTCCAGACCTTGCTCCGACTGATTATTGGCTTTTCCGCTGTCTCTCGAACGATATGAGAGGTGTAAACTTTGAGAACGAGGACCATCTCGAAAATTGGCTCAACAACTGGTTCGACACTCGTCCAGGGGATTTCTGGCGAAATGGAATTAATAAACTGGTGGAAAGATGGGAAGAAGTCGTGAACAATGATGGAGAATACATAATTGAGTGATATATTATTGTTTTGCTATTAAAAGTCTTTGATTTACTCGAAAATAAATATTCATGAAAAAAACGGCGGGAACTTATGCTACAACCCAATAAATGACGTTTCTGCCATGGTCTACACACATCTTTGTACGCCGTACATTTTAGAATGTATAAATTTGTAGTATTTCTTACCAGTTAGATACGGTTATTTTTTTTATTTTTCAAGCGCTGCTTCGTAACGTTTGAAACGTGCACTTTTTAGCCCACTTGTGGGCACTTTTTAATTTCGAAGTTGGTGTGCTCTGATAGAAATTCGGGCAGCGGCTCAGCGAGTACGCAATAAAAAATTGGGGTCGGTGCAACGAAAATTTTTTTTTAATAAAAAAAAATTTTTGAATTTGGTTTTTTCATTTTTTGGGATTTTTGGTTTACTCATGCTAGGGGGCATCAGAATATTTTTTACAATAAAGAAGTACTTTTATTGAAAAATAAAAAAAATAACCGTATCTAACTGGTAAGAAATACTACAAATTTATACATTCTAAAATGTACGGCGTACAAAGATGTTTATAAACCATGGCAGAAACGTCATTTATTTAAATATTTTTCCTTTATTTGAGACCCGAAATTTTTAAAGTACTTCTTTATTGTGAAAAATATTCTGATGCCCCCTAGCATGAGTAAATCTATCGCCAAGCAGAATTTTAAGAAGTGGCTTACTTGCCGAGAGTATGACCTATAGTAGCATACTAGAAGGCACGCTGCGCCAATGGCTCATCAACTTTTTTAAAATCACACATGGGTACCAACACTACCACCTGAGTGTTGTGACACCACCTGCGCCTTTTCGGCTAGATTTGCGCTTAGTGCTTTCGCGCCATAAATTTTTTTTTGAAAAAATTTTAAAAATTTCGAATTTTTTAGATAAAATTTTTTCTCCAGCACAAACTAAAAATTCCGGCGCTAAATTCGTGCTCAGCATGGTAGATTTGCTAAACCACCAGATACCAGCAAAATTTGAACCTGTGACACTAAAAACATGCCTTAGTTCCCCTGTGGTTTTCCTAGAAGGCACACTGCACCGATGGCGCACAACCTTTTTACTTTTCTATCCTGGCTAAAAAGTATCACCCATGTTTATAAAAAAAATCTACCCGTGAAATACCTGTAGTCTTTTTTAGCTATGTTTGAGCTAAAAACTACTTTTGTGCCAAAAAAGTGTTTTCGAAAAATTTAAAATTTTTTTCTATTTTTTGGATAAAATTTTTTCTCTGCAATTTAAAAATTTGACGCTGAATACGTGCTCATCATGGTTGATTTGTTTGAAAAAATTACTACCAGATACTACCAGGATTTGAACCTATGACTGTCAAAAATATGACCTGGTCCACCCTATGGTTTTGCCGAAGAGCCACTTTTTAATCCGAAGTTTGACCAAATTTTTTGAAACGTGCACTTTTAGCCCACAAGTGGGCTAAAAGTGCACGTTGTTACGAAGCAGCGCTATAGTAGTTGTAGAGTCAACATTTGAACTCTTGGCATTCCAACTTTTAGCTATACATCTACAAGCAAGGATCTTTCTAAAATTAGGATTCCTAATGAAATTTTAGTTGTTAGGCGGGACATCAAAAAAATTACAAAAAAGTAGCTTTATAAAAAAAATATGGCCCTATACGACAATAGGTCCCATTTTTTGCCTTGGTTCCCCCTGTTGATTTTTTTTATTTTTTGTTTCTATTTTAACCAATTCGGCACATTAACATTCATAAATTTTCACGAGTTGTTCAACAAATTTTCTGAAATAATTCTGATTTCTTGCACGACAGTTCTGACGAAAAACGGCTTCAGCAATGTACGAGGCGAGCAAATTATCTTTGGTTCCATAGAGGCGCTTGATCTTATGTTTCATATGATCAAAAGAAATAAAAATAGAAATAAAAAAATTCATAAGAAATAAAGATAAGCAAAAATAGATTCGAAAATAAAAATCAGCGAAAAAAATCAACAGGGGGGCCAAGGCAAAAAATGGGACCTATTGTCGTATAGGGCCAAAAATATCATAAACATTCCAAAAGCGTGACTAGCTGGCCATCTCTGTTCACAAGACCTACTTCTTAACTAGTTCGCCTTTTTGAAATCCTAGTTTTTGGCATTCTTGCTAAGTTTTTTGCCAAACATAATTTATCATTGTTCGAACTAATAATTGGCCCACTACCTGTACTCCTGCTACTAGCATCTTCAATGGTTGGGCAAGACGTGGAAGCAGCAGGTAGATCGCCTACCACTTCGCCAATACTGCCATTACTACTTGTGGCCATGCTGCTCCACTCATCTGCTCTTCCGAATAATGCAGTTGTTGATGTTGGTAGTGGAATAGAAAGGAGAAGAGCTGAAATTGTGTAAGTAAATGCTTAAAATTAATTTGCACACACGCAACACTCCCCCCTTCCCTAGCTTAGGCTTATCCTACTCCCAATAGACAAGGAAAAGCAGGAGAGAAGAAGAAGACCTTGTGGACAGCAGCAAACAGCTAGAGTGAATCCTCCTCCATATCTCCATACTGCTCGCCAAAGCAGCAAAAAATTGGATGGAAATGAGAGATGTCGGAGCCAGTACTACTGCATGCTAATATAACTCAGCAATAAGAACAAAAACGAGAACAAGCAATAAAAAACAAAAGTGAACTGGCTTGCAATAGGTTTTTGGAGAAGACTTCAGGCTAATAACAAATGCTTAAGTTGGGAACAAAGCAACTACTACTCAATTCTACTAAAATATGCACTTTTTAGACTAATAGCTTAAAAGCCGTTTTCTGTAATTTTGGGCCACTTTGATATGAACTCTTGTTAGCTCAATTTTTTGAAATTTTTAGTTTTGGTCTCATTGGTCTGAGAGGAAACAATTCTGAGTAAATTAAATTTTTACAAATCACCAATTTCTAATTTGAATCTCAAGATATGGCCAATTCAAAGTTGGACCCGTTTCGAATGCCTGAAATCTTCTTACTTCAGCATACAGTTTTTAACTTTTATTGCAGGACCATCACACTTGGAATACCATTGACGCAGGGCCTTCGTATGGTAATAATGATTTTTGCAATATTGGCACATTTTTGTGGAAAAAATCGACAGTTTACACAAAAGTCTTGTTTTCTAAAACAAAAATTCTTAGATAAAAACCTATTTTATATATTTTAAAGGTATCCCTGAACGTTTTTTCAATACAGATTCGGAAAGCGCAAACATTCGGAACGGGTCCAACTTTGAATTGGCCATATCTCGAGATTCAAATTAGAAATTGGTGATTTGTAAAAATTAAATTTACTCAGAATTGTTTCCTCTCAGACCAATGCGACCAAAACTAAAAATTTCGAAAATTGAGGTAACAAAATTGGTAACTAACATTTTACAGCGGAACTACTCTTTCAATAAATGATAAAAAGGACCGCCAAAATTAAATGCACAACCTGCATGTATAAAAACCTTGTTTGTTGGAATAAAAAAACAATGACGGGATAGTAAATTAGTTGTGAATCATTCACTACATTTGGGCAATAGAACATATAAAAAAGTCCATGTCAGATTTTGACTAATTATACAAAATAAAGACTTCTTCACTTCGGAAGCTATAAATTAAAGGTTGTTTTAAATTTTTTCGGAAATCTCCGCAGTATATATATTTTTTTGACAGAAAGTTACCAGTAACTAGCAGAAGAGAAAAAAGTGTATGATATGAACAGGACAGTATATGGTCTTACCGTGTAAAACCTCTATTAAACGGCCCCCCCCCTACAGTTAATCGTTTTCAATTTGTTTTGCTTTTTTAACCCTAACATTGTTTATTTTTTAAAATGTACGACAACTCATTTTGTAGATCTTTCCAAACTCTACACAATGAGTGGTCATACGTTTTAAAAAATAAACAATGTTGGGGTTTAAAGAGGAGCCGTTTAATAGAGGTTTTACGGTATATGGTAGACCATATACTGTCCTGTTCATATCATAAACTTTTTTCTCTTCTGCTAGTTACTGGGTTTGAGAAGAGGCTCTACGCTTAGAGAGATTACATTCTTTACTATGCCAGTATTCATATTGAGTCTCAAACACACTGTAAGTTTTATTTTTTATGAAAATCATTACAGAGGAGTAATAAAATACGAGTTACGTTCAAAAAGTGCCTTTGAAAATTGCTTTACACTGTTTTTCGAGAATGGGGCGGTTTTTTTTGACTAACGCTGTAGACAAATATTTCAAAAAGACCATTTTCAGCCCTGGGATTCTTACAATCTAATATTTTTTAAATTTTTACACTCTCTTGATTTTTTTAGTATCAAGTCTATATGGTTTTTAAGCTTATCTAAAAGCTGAGATTTGAAAATTTAAAAAATCACATCAAAAATGTATAAGAATGGACAAAACTGTTTCTTGTCATCGAAAGACTTTTTTCTGTTACCAAAAACATTTTCGGCGCTAATGTAATAAACCTCCGCCCCTTCTCCAAACGCTGGTGTAATATAGCCCACAATGTTCTTAAGATTCCAATTCTCACAATGTCAAATTTGTAATAATTTTCAAGCCTACATCACTCACTTAAAAGCATTTATTAGAATAGTTTGGCAATAAATGTAACACAAATACACACACAAACATCTCTTATAAATCCTAATCATCAATTAAATATGAAAAAGCGAGGCATAAAAGGTGGTGGTGCAAAGGTAGGCGACCACCCAAAGACAAAATGATGTCCATCAGCATTGGTAGAAGTAGTGTGTATTAGTAATCTGCCACTAGTAGCAGCAGTTGCTCTAAATGGAATGGGAGGGGGGGTGGCAAAGAAACAGAGCAGCAGTAATGGAATAGAGCAGCAGCAGCGCTATTGATCGCAACACTCTGCCCCTCCCAAACAAAACGATCCGTGTGTCTGGCAGACCACAATTAGTAGTGGAGGGGAGGGGCAGCTGGTTGTTGTTGGCCAGTGTGTCTAACCCTCCTTCTGCGTGTTATCATCCCCTCCCCCCTTGTGTGTGTGCATTTGTTCCTTGTTTTCTTTTTATCCTTTTCTTCTGCATCTGTGAAATTTCGGTTTTTCTCTCATTGAATGGCTGTTTGGACAGGTTACACCAACACCACTGTTGCTGAGGGAAATATTGACCATTGGACCGGAAAACTCAACAAACAAATTTGGGATGCTACCTGGCATAGGTACGGAGATTCTTCGAAACAAAGATGTTTTGGCGAACAAACAGAACATATGTCTTGGTCCTCCCTTAGCCTCCCCGAGTGGATAAAGACTGGTGAATCCTCCTCCCCATGGGTACCAATACGAGCTTGAAATTTTGCGGTGCGCGATATAACGATATATTGGTAAAGTGGCATAAAAAGTCGTATGGAATAAAACATAACTTTAGAACACGAAGGGAAAAATAAGATGGAACTATCTAGCCCACAAAATTCAAATGATTTTTTTGTTTTGCATATCAAACAAGTATTCGGTCGTCTGAAAAGTAGTTACGCAAACTTTGAAAGTACCATAAGTCTTCACTTTATCAGACTTTATATCAGACTTTACTTTATCAAAAGTTAGAGGGTTTATCCCTTGCGACAATTGAACAACACAGTATACTGAACCATATACAGACAATAAAAGAAACAGCAAACATTTTCTTTGAATTAGTTACAATCTGGTAGTCATACACGGTAGTGAGCTATGAAATTCATTGTTTATGATGCCACCTTCCTTTTTCTCGACAAAATCTGATGCTATGAAATCAAAATTTCTGAAGTGATCTTGATAAATTGATGAAACAGGAACATCCGGAAGATCTGCAATAAAGGAAGTGAAATCGTTAATCTAAAACAGTGAATATACCAGCAGCTATCTCGCTAGTAAATTCTTGGTCGAAGTAACGCAACAAATCATCCTTCGGAGAAAACACCGGCTTGAACGGCGGAGGAACTTTTCGATGCAGTAGCTTTTGCCAGTTGACGGTCGAGAAGAAACGATGACTGTGAACCTTTTGAAACCCAGCGGCCCCGCTCCAAGTCTCTTGTGAGGATTGCATTGCAACAAACCACGAAGGAGATTGTGCGCTTTTGGACTCAAATATGGCGGAAGTGAACATTTTCCCCTAGAAACAAATAAAATAAGCAGACAAAAATGAGTTGCTACAATTACTTGACGATCAATTTTATGGTATGGTGGTGATTGTTATCATGGCTCAGAAAAGGAAGGCGACCGATCAACATCTGGTACTGAAAATAATTAGTTTAACGGCATCCTCTACTACTGCGAGCCAAAATCTAACCATCAGCACACCGAAAGACCACCAATCAGCAACTGCGGTATGACCTCGTCGACCCACAACTTCAGGTGCCATGTATTCGATAGTTCCTACAAAGTCATTTAAAAAAGCTATTTGCTAAAAAAGTGTCTTTACCGCAAAAACTGTATGTCTTGTCATCTGTTAGCTCAAACTCTTTGCTCAATCCAAAGTCAGTAAGTTTTATGTGTCCAGTTACGTCCAATAAGATACTAAAAATAACACATTGAGGCTTGCGACCTTTGAATAAAGACATAATTTTCCGGTTTTAAATCCCGATGCACAATCCCAAGAGTGTGTAGGTGTTCAAGTGCAAGAGCTAGCTCAGCCAAGTAAAATTTTGCGACGTCTTCTCTGAAGGAGATCTAAAACAGAACGATAATATCGAATGTTAATTCTTCTCTCAAATGTACCTCCCCGGAAAGCCGAGAAAAAAGATCACCACCCTGTAAGAAATCCATCACGAGATACAGCTTGCTTTCAGTTTGGAATGCTAAAAAATTTTGCGTCCAAAACTGGGAACAATAATTAGAAATGAACACCATATCGCAGCTGCATAATAAATGGATGATGGATCTTGGTCAAAATATTGCGTTCAGTGCTGGTGCGGTGGATATCCTGTGCTAAAAGTAATTTAATAACAGAGATCCTATAAAACAGCGAGGACCACCTTTAAGAGACCCTTTATTGAAAACCTTCATAGCATATAAAGTTCCTGAATCGTAGCTTGTCATTTTGCGCGCTAGGAATATTTTTCCAAAGGCACCTTGCCCAAGAACCCTGAGAATTTCGAATTGATCTGGTCTTATTTCTTCTTCAAGCTGAGGCATTCTCCAGTTGTGATTTATTCTCTTAAAAATTATTGTGAGCAAGTTTTGCATGATACAGTTCGAAATATGATTAGATAGAAAAAGCAAAAGAAAAAAGCGACACCTAATGTGCTTTGAAAATTCATCCATTTTGCAATGGAACTAAAACTGCAAAATGTTAAAAAGGATTTGGAATAAGGGTTTTATTCTGCAGCGTTTACTGTCAGAGCTGTGTATTAAATGAGGTGAAAAGCCGCCAGGCTAGAGCAGATGCTGTCTTATCTAATCTTCGGAGTTAAGATTCTATATCGACGACTATTGAAATTTATCAAAGACAAGTGGAAAATTTGAAATTCTCGCGACATAATCATTTAATAACTAAATTTTACTGTCAGTTGTCTTTTTTTGTATTTTTTTAGTAAAAATCAAAAATTAACATGATAATTTACAACCAAATACTGAGAATGACACCAAGAAGGTGAGCTACCTTTTGAGTACAAGGTAAGCCCAGAATCGTGGCTACATCTAGTATATAGCGTTATAGCGGGGGTAAACTTTGTGTACTTTCCTTCCTGGCCAACCAAATTTTTTAAAAGTGGCGTTATATCGGGGTGGCGTTATCGGAGTTCGACTGTAGTGGCGAATTTGATGAAGAACAGAACAAATTTTGACGCTACTCGGTAATACTCAGGCCGGGGGCTTGAAAGTTGGGGCTTGAGAGTTGAGATGCGCACACACACATACCTTAGACACAGATCACTCGAAAGTGACTCTGGATGCATGAAAAAGCATGCATACCAGAGTGAACGCTTCTTAATAAGTGGGCCCGTTTTGTCCCTTCCCCTCCCAATACAGCCCTTCATCCCTTTAAAAATTGCTTTTCTGGTCCTTTCATGGCAAATTTATTGCATAAAAATGGATTGTAGACTCTTCCAAAAAAACCGAGTTTTTTTTGGGGGGGTTTAACCGAGTAGCGCCCAAATTTTAATTTCATTGCATCAGATTTTTCGAGAAAAAGGAAATTGGCATCATAAACAATGTAGCTCTTGCACTTGAACACCTACACACTCTTGGGATTGTGCATCGGGATTTAAAACCGGAAAATTATGTCTTTATTTAAAGGTCGCAAGCCTCAATGTGTTATTTTTAGTATCTTATTGGACGTAACTGGACACATAAAACTTACTGACTTTGGATTGAGCAAAGAGTTTGAGCTAACAGATGACAAGACATACAGTTTTTGCGGTAAAGACACTTTTTTAGCAAATAGCTTTTTTAAATGACTTTGTAGGAACTATCGAATACATGGCACCTGAAGTTGTGGGTCGACGAGGTCATACCGCAGTTGCTGATTGGTGGTCTTTCGGTGTGCTGATGGTTAGATTTTGGCTCGCAGTAGTAGAGGATGCCGTTAAACTAATTATTTTCAGTACCAGATGTTGATCGGTCGCCTTCCTTTTCTGAGCCATGATAACAATCACCACCATACCATAAAATTGATCGTCAAGTAATTGTAGCAACTCATTTTTGTCTGCTTATTTTATTTGTTTCTAGGGGAAAATGTTCACTTCCGCCATATTTGAGTCCAAAAGCGCACAATCTCCTTCGTGGTTTGTTGCAATGCAATCCTCACAAGAGACTTGGAGCGGGGCCGCTGGGTTTCAAAAAGGTTCACAGTCATCGTTTCTTCTCGACCGTCAACTGGCAAAAGCTACTGCATCGAAAAGTCCCTCCGCCGTTCAAGCCGGTGTTTTCTCCGAAGGATGATTTGTTGCGTTACTTCGACCAAGAATTTACTAGCGAGATAGTTGCTGGTATATTCACTGTTTTAGATTAACGATTTCACTTCCTTTATTGCAGATCTGCCGGATGTTCCTGCTTCATCAATTTATCAAGATCACTTCAGAAATTTTGATTTCATAGCATCAGATTTTGTCGAGAAAAAGGAAGGTGGCATCATAAACAATGAATTTCATAGCTCACTACCATGTATGACTACCAGATTGTAACTAATTCAAAGAAAATGTTTGCTGTTTCTTTTATTGTCTGTATATGGTTCAGTGTACTGTGTTATTCAATCGTCGCAAAGGGATAAACCCTCTAACTTTTTTTGTTGGATTATCAATCTGGATGTTAGTAGTTGTTAAATTCGTAAAAAGTTGTGCAAGATTTTTGGCTCAGGATTTCAAATTTTAATTTTTAAAGGAGAGTTTGGAGAAGCCAAGTAAATAAATAAGAGGTTGAGAAAGTTCCGACGTTAGACGCGATATTTAAATTTAATCCTCAGAAAAACTGGTTTAATATTAAGACTTGGTGAGCGTCCAGGTTTCCATTCTCATTTTGAATTTTCAAAACTGGGGCCGGAATACCTAGAGAAATCCGGATATTATGAATGTGGGGGCCTAAATGAAAAGTGCTAAATGAGTGTCAACTAAACGACTGCCCTTTGTTGAATGATGCGTCGCAGTATCTGTAAATGATGAACAATTTTTAGGGCCGTTCTCAAATTTTTGTCAACCATGCTTTGTCAACCATTTTTCAACCGCCTTTCTATGTTCTTTACCACATTTCATTGCAAATTTTTACTTTCAAACAATATCTGAAAAATTTGTTGACGTGTTTCTTGAGTTTGCAATTTCCAATAATTAGCCAACGTCTCCACATGTTTTAAAATTTATATATGTTTACATCCATTTGGTCATCGTCATAACTTCAGTAGCTGTATATTCCCACGTAGTTGTAAATGATTAACAGCTTGTTCATAGTCAATGTTTCTGGTGACATTGTGCTTGAGAAGCATTACAAATCGGTGATACATCGCTCCATTTGCGACTACTTCTTTGATTTGCAAAAGAGAAAGTGGGCTCACCAGAAGATGTGCCACCGGTAAATTCAGTGATTTTGACTTACCCTGAAAACTGTTTGGTTTAGGTTATTGCAACTCCTCATCATTATCTCTTTGTCTTTTATCACAATAGTTTATACTTCATTGCAGTGACTGTGAGTGAAAGTAAGCTTTATATTAATTTCTAACTAGTGCTTGGCGGCCCTACGGGCCGCTCTCGTTTTCAAAGCATTTAAAAAGCATTTTCGAAAGACATTAGACTCAACCACAAAATCATACTGAGGACGAACAGCTACACAATAAACAGAGAATGAATAATGAGAATTTAAAAAACTCTCGCCGAAAAAAACTCGAAAAAAGATTTACTTCAATTTTCTTCTCGAGACAAAAATTTGTGACATTTAAAATTTCGTGCGGACACACACACAGACAGCTCTCTTTTAGTACAGTGGCGGAAAAAAGTTATGGTACGGATAAAGTTTTAGATGGTTTCTGTAAAAAGTAATTTGAAAATATAAAATCGCGAGACAAAAAAAAACGAAACAAAATATAGGATGCTAAATCTTTCGGCACACCGACAACTGGACAAAAACTATCTGAGTATTAATTGAACTGGACAAAAAGTCATCTAACATTAAATTCAAATGAGAAACAGTTGGTCTTGGCACGATTTGTTTCGAAAATAACTGTTCTTTGACAAAACTGTTTCACAAAAAAGTGTCCTGTAATTTATTGGGTTGTGTAGTTTTGTTTTCTCATTTCCCTAGGTTACGTTCACCTAGTGTGTTATGTTCTCTTTTAGTCCTGGTTAGATGGATCCACCTGGATAGTCTTAAAATTAAAATAGAGTCAAATCGAAAAATAATTAATGCTATCACACGTAAAATCGTGTCGGAAATTGGGTTTGTTAAACCTAAATCTTAATTTCACCCACCCAAACTCCAAAACCAAATTTGGGTACCACCTGGTCAGATGGATATCCATCTGGATGGCCTGAAGAATAACAAATTTTTTTAAAAGTCCAAAACAGATATTTTTTAACCTAAAATCGTATGTGGACCTATAATGGCTCCTTCACGACGTAAGTATAAATGTAAGGGGTCTTCACGATGCCAAAAACATTTACACTTACGCCTTCACGATACGAGTGTAAATGTAAATGCAAATTTTGAACTTTTATTACTGAAACAGTGTATGTTTTGAGACAAGTATTAATTTTGATTACCAGTGATAAATTATTCTTGATTGACAAGCCACTCTTCGTATACACTAAGAATTTTGTTTATGTCTTTTCTGAACTCCAAGATTTTTTTCGGGTGCTCTACTTTCTGGATTCGCTTGTATATCTCATCCACAGACTTTGCAATTGCGGAGATCTCTACACTCGGAGAAGAGTTGATCTTGTTAAGAGTGGCAAGGATAGCGTTCTCAAAGCCTTTTCGCTTGCGTTATGGAGCCGTCGAATTGCGTTCACTGGCTGGGCGCGATTCAGCTGGTGAATCCTGGTAGCTGTCCATACCAGAGCTGTCATGGACCTCTTCCTCATTTTCCTCTACTACATCAATAGACTCCATAGACAGAGAAGACGAATGTCTAAACACACCACTGTATTTTCATGTATAATAACTCCCATTTTTGCCTATTTTTAAAAGCTAATTGACAATTTCTATTTCGTTGTCAAAAAAAAATTGGGCGTCTAATGAAAAAAACTTAGTGGATTAGCAAACTTACGTAGGGCGTTCCTAAAGTTAACACAAACCCAGTCAATATTTGTCAAAAAGAAACACTTATTTTGCAAAAAAAGTAAATAAGTAAAAATTTGCATTTGCATTTACACTCGTATCCTGAAGGGGTAAGTGTAAATGTAAGTGTAAATGCAAGAGGTCTTCACGATGCAAAAATCATTTACATTTACAATTACGTCGTGAAGGAGCCATAAAAGAACCTTATATGTCAAAGGATAGCCCTAAACGAGCTTGTTACTAACCCGCACGCGGAATTTCCCACCGAGCAGTTTAGGCCGAGATATTCCACTTTGAAAGTTGCAAAATTTAGTACCAAGAATACATCGAAAAAATATATTAATGATTAATATGTCGGTGTGGCGCAGTGGAATTCGATGCAGTCTTTCTGTTATTGTCGCAGGATCGATTCCACCCCGAATCATCCTTTTTTCTATTGATTCAAATAATTTTAAAAAAACTCTCACCAATTCTCTCACTCATTCCAATTTTTCTCTCACCAACTACACTTTTCATCTGCTTATTTTCAAATTTTCTTTACTAGCTATCAACGAACAATCAATAGCAGTGTTTATTTACAACAAAGTGATCGAAACAGATATATCGATCACAATATGAGCAACAAATGAAACTAATATTTGTGCGATTTAGCTCCCGACAATTTTGTGACGAATTCGCAGGGAAGCTTCTATCGCAAGCTTCTATTGGAGTTTTGAATTGAACTCATAAGTGCGGAAGAATACTGCAGAAATTCACGAAAGATAGGGTTGCGAAATTGGCAGTAGACCGCTTCAAGCACCCGAAGAAAATTGTCCCGCTGATGAATTTTAAAGACAAGCTCATTGGCAGCGACATAAGAATGAATTCGCCGTACAAACCCCTTGAATATTCGGAAGAAAAAGACATCGAGCGAATTGGTGAGTTATTTGAATCAACAGAAAAAAGGATGACTCGGGTGGGATCGATCCTGCGACAATAAAGGAGAGACTGCAACGAATACCGCTGCGCCACACTGACAGGTTGGTTATCAATATATTTTTTCCATCTATTCTTGGTACTAAATTTTGCAACTTTCAAAGTGGAATATCTCGGCCTAAACTGCTCGGTGGGAAATTCCGCGTGCAGGTCAGTAACAAGCTCGTTTAGGGCTATCCTTTGACATATAAGGTTCTTTGATAGGCCACGGTGCGCTCGTGCCTCTCCCGTGTTAGATAGTTTTTGTCCAGTTGTCGGTGTGCCAATCTTTCTACAATATTTTGGTCGGAATTAAAAATATAGTCGAATCACAATATAACATGCCCCTCTATGCAACGTATCTTTGGAAATGTCACAAGAGGTGTGTTGTGTCTAGACTCGATTGTAATGTACCGTGCTTTCTTTATTAATTACCCTCTCTGTAATAGTTACCCCCTCTCTAATATTAACCCCCATAGGCCCCCTATATCTCAGCTTAAAAAAATTATTTTGCAAATCTGTTTTTTGCTTTTTCTTAATCACCACATCTTAGTTAATTCCACGTTTTAGATTTTGGTTGAGCACTCGAAAATCTCAAAATAAAAATATTTGTTTTCTGATTCTTCAGGGGTTGAAAAATAATTACTCCGGGGTAACTCATAAAGAAAATACGGTATATCAAAATCTCTATTATTCAAACCTGGTAAAATAGGAATGTCGTTAAAGAGGTAAGAGATATTGCAATTGAGTAGACCTATTTGTGATTGTGAAACCCAGAGTCAAGTGTATCTAAAAATCAAAACAAACTTCACTTCAGCTCCTCCTTTGATGGTAGTGGAGATATTGCACAGAATAGCTCAAACTTTTGCAGAATATTTTGAGGAATGCAGTGACACGACAATCAAGGTTTTTCTGTACTCGGCCGGCATATTTGTATATTCAGCTTTTTATACTTTAGGAAAATATTGTTATTGTTTTTGAGGTAATATTTGGTTATTGCCCATTTCCACATTTCCACAATCACGTTTTTATTTGAGTTGCTGGACGAGATACTAGACAATGGCTACCCTCTTACTACAGAATTGAATGTTTTACAAGATTTGATAAAACCTCCGAATTTCCTCCGCTCATTGACCAACCAAGTGACTGGGAAGACAAATGTAAATAAGTAAGCAATCAAAAACAAATACACAGTGCATTCACAGGTGTCTGAAGTGCTGCCTACCGGTCAGCTCTCCAATGTTCCATGGCGAAGAGCTGGTGTCAAGTACACCAACAATGAAGCCTATTTCGATGTGATTGAAGAGATCGACGCCATCATTGACAAACAGGGAGCAACTGTCTCCGCCGAAATTCAGGGCTATGTAACCATTTTTGTTTAACATTTCAAATGGTAAATAATTTCGTTTATTTCCAGATAAATTGTTGCTGCAAACTTTCGGGTATGCCTGATCTAACAATGACATTGATGAATCCTCGTATTTTGGATGATGGTAATAGAAAAGATGGCAAATCAAGCAACAAGATCGTTTTGGACTGAAAACAAGTTTTTTTCAATGGTTTTGGCCAAGAATTGAGACAAAAATATTGGAAAAGCAAAAAAATATTAGAACCATAAAGATCATGGTGTTATCATGGTTTTGGACTAAAACTTTTAGTAACAAAATTTTTTGCGCCAATTTAAATTTTTCAAGGGAATTAGGGTTTTAAAGGACCATCGCCGTTGCCGACAGCGAGAATTTCCGTAAAACAGCGATTGGGTACAAATTGTGATTGGGTACACTTTTTTGAATTTGCGCATTTTGAAACTCCGGTTTTTTGCATGTTTTTCCTAATTTTTTTTAACTTACGGTAGGCCAGCGCACGTTAAGACGGGCTCAAACGTGTGTCCCAAGCTGAGCACCAAAAGGCGCCAATTTGAAAAAAAGTGTGTACCAAATCTCTTGGCAGTCAGAATTTCACACGTTTGAATGCACGCGGGAGACTTTTTATTCCTATAATTTTTGATACAATTTTTTTGAACGTGTTATTGTGTTAGAAATGATGTTAGTTAGTCTAAAATAGCTGTATTATCACAAGCTATTAGGTAGTGTAGTGGTAAAGCAGCGGCGTCCGTTCAATCTTATCTTTTAAACATGTTAAATTCTCATTGTCGGCAACGCGATGGTCCTTTAACAAGGATTGGTTTATTGACCGGTTATTAACGGGAGGGTACATGTAGCGTGGGATTTTTGACCATTGTTGTTTTGTTTTTTTAACCGCATATTTGATAATGAAATATTGATAATAACTCATCTATTAATACGTCCCTGTGGCCAAACTGTTATCAGAATCAAAATATCTTTTGAAAATCTCATGAAAAACATAAAAGTTGACCGAACCATTCAATGCCGTGTTTCCCTCATATGCCTCTTCAAGATTCTTTTGTTACGGCTTTTCGTTTTAGTTTACCTTTTTCAATAGTTATAAGGCAACATACCAATCAAAATGTAGCTTACTGTCTTAACTACCGTCTCAGCAATAAGTTGCTTACTCCCTGTCCACAGAAGTAGGCAAAAAACCCCAATGACAATAACACGATTTCAAATAGAAAAAGGGTATTTGAGGGAAATACGGAATGAATGGTTTGGTCAACTTTTATATTTGATTTTTAAAAGATATTTTGATTCTGATAACATTTTTGGATTCCTCGTAAAAAGATGGCCAAGGGATGTATAGATGAGCCATTATGAATAGATGCGGTTAAGAAAAGAAAACAACAATGGACAAAAATCGCACGCAACATGCACCCTCCCTTTAAATATTCGGTTAATTAACCGGTTAATAACCAGTTAAAAAATCGGATTACCGGTAAAAAAGGCCAAAAATAATTCTATGAATAAACCTTAACAATTTTAATCAAGTTATCCTCAGTAATGTTTTATCAATTTTTTTAGCAAAACCTAGCTGAGGTCAGACCTCGCACACAATGGTGAACTGTAAATTCAACAAACCTCACTCGGAAATGGCCATAACTTTTTTTTTTAATTTTCCGAAAATTATTCTTTTGGTGCTATCTTGTAGCTGAGATTCAGGGCTACCTAATAGGAGGTAACAAGTATTTGTCAAATTTCAAATCCGCTCGAGACAAATAAACATTTAAATGAGAAAATTTTCAAGTTTTTTTGAATTAAATGTTTGTTTGTCTCGAGCGAATTTGAAATTTGAGAAATACTTCCTAATAGCAGTTTATTCCAATAGCAGTTTCACATTCAAATCAACTATGCTAAACACGAACCCTGTGTCAGAATTTGAGGTTTGCTTAGCGAAAAAAAGTTTTACATCAAAATGTTATTTGAGAAAATGGTGAAGGGTGATCCTCTTTTGGCCGTAACTTTATGTTGCATCCCCTTTTTTCGGCTCATTTAATTGAATCGGACGTAGAAAGTTGGACTTTTTCCGTCACTTAATCCGTAAAAGCCTGCCTGAAAAAACCTCCTTTACACGATAAGCATAAAAAAAATTGGGTCAGAAGATGTAAGGTAATAAAATTTCCTTATACCTGGTCCAAAATTACAAAACATCGCAGTTCTTATGGGTTATCCGTCCACGTTTTCAAAAATTAGTCCACATAATTTTTTATACCTAAGATCCCAGTTTTTGGGTATGTTTGGTTGCTTCGCGAAAAAGACCATCACATAACCCTATCTTTAGCATTTTTTTTGTGTCAACTCTCCATTTGTCGGTGAAAAATAACGAAAAAAATTGTTTTCAACCCGAAGCAAGCTACTCGCTGCAGTGTAGTTTAGTCGACTTATCTAAAATAAGCTCTTATTTTCAGTTTCCTTCCATCCTTGTGTTCGCTTCAAGCGATGGGAAAATGAGCGTTTGCTCTCTTTTGTGCCACCAGACGGCAACTTCAGACTTATTTCCTATCACATTGGTTCTCAAAGGTTGTGCTTGAAATGTTTTGATTATAAACATATTCTTTTTTACTTCAGCATGGTTGCCATACCTCTTTATATTAGACATAACATTTTGCTCAAAAACGGCACAGCTGGGCGATTAGAACTGACAGTTGGGCCAAAGCAAAGCATGGGCAAAATGCTGGAAGATGTTACTGTGGAAATCAACATGCCTAAACCTGTGCAAAACTGCAACTTGGTGGCCAGCCATGGTAAATGCTCGTTTGACCCAACCACTAAACTTCTTCAATGGGTAGTTGGAAAAATAGAGTTGGGCAAACCACCTACATTAAAGGGCACAGTAAGACTTTTTCTATCAGCATTGATAAATAAATAAAAACTGAATCTTAGGTATCTATAAGCCCTGGTACAGGAGAGCTGGAATGCCCGCCAATAAATGCCAAGTTCAGAATAAACCAGCTTGTGATATCAGGTCTCAAAGTCAACCGACTGGATATGTATGGCGAGCAATATAAACCCTTCAAAGGAGTTAAATACGGTAAGTGTTTGTTTCACCTCCAGGTTTTTTGCTTTACGATAGTTTCCTTGTTATAAAGGCTCGGCTCGAATGGATGTCGGATGTCGAAGTCAGAGGTAGGAAGTCGGAGGTGGGTGGTCCGATTTGAAATTTTCATTTTTTATGTCCAACTATTGGAAAGTTATTTTTTTCGTGGAAAGAACCGTGAGAACAGATCAAGTCGCTTTACAGAATTAAAAAATGACGAAAACTCGCAGATGTGCGGGACCTCAAGACATCGACATTCGACTTCCTACATCCATTGGAGCCACCCTGTAAGAAGTTTTTCTTGGTATACAAATACTTTTTTATGCAAATCAGCTGCTTGTGGTGCAAAAAACCAATTTACAAAAAGTCTTTTTGTAAAAAATTGAAAACTCTTTAGAACGAAAAAACTTCTATTTTAGTGACCAGAGCTGGAAGATTTCAAGTTAGAACGTGAACAAAGACGAAACACTTGCCAGAACTGATCTCGGTTTTAAATAATAAATTATTTTCTTAACGTTCTTTTTGATGGAGTATGAAGGACTTTAAAAAATGTGCAAAATGTATCATGCAAATCCTGACTATGAAAATAAATATTTTAACTAATTGTTTTAGAAAACTAATTGATATCAATTGATAGGAATACAGAAATTGCTAGAAATTCCGTAAAATTGTTGATACATACATTTGTTGAGTGATCGCTCTCGGTGTTGAATACATTTGTTTCTAATTGAAAAGGAGTGTATAAGGCTTACAATATGAAAAACAGGCCGAAATATGTACGCTGAGGAACATGCAATAAAAAGTTTGTGTAAATAATTTTCAAACAACCTAATATCGACTAACACGGTTCTTTCTCGGATATACCTCGCAAGTACAGCTTCTGTATAGCTTCTTTTAATCTTTACTGATATTTAACGTTGACAAATTATTTTTCCATTTCTTTAAAAGATTTGGGTCGATTTTGAGGTGTTAAGTAAATTTAAAAAAGCAGAATCAGCAGAGCTAGTTGGGCTTAAGAAAAGAAAAAGAAAAAACAACGATTAAAATATTTGCTGTGCGATGAGATATAGGTTCGTTAGAGGGAACATTATCGAAGACTGGCGGACTATTGGCGAGTGAAGATTAGTAGAAGTTTTGCAACAATTCTGTAATACTTTAACCCAATCTCTAAACTTATAAGAAAATACACTCTAGATGTATGAATATAGAGTTTTTTAATGTAGGAGGTCTTAAACTACAACCATTCAAGTTTTGAAAAAAAAACCAATGAAAATAGAAGTAGAAATACGAAGTTTTTGTATATATCTGAGCATTAGCATTAACAGAGTCTGAAATTGGCACAATTTGCATCAGCACAATCTTAATTGTCACAGTTTGAAGTGGCGTAAAACACTTAGACTCTATCCCACACAGTCGATTTTACCCTACCCTATCCAATCGATTTAAAATTACCCCACCCATTCAATCAAGATTCGATTTATAGCAATAAACAAAAATTCAAAAAACAAGTGAGCAAGCAAGAGGGCTTGAGTTCAGAGTCCTGACGAGATGAGTTTTTAACGAGAATCGCACCTATTTACAAGTAAAAAACCCACTACACACAAATTTAAATAGTTTATTTCCATTCCACACAGACATTCAGACAACAAAAATCAAGACAGCAACAGTTCCCTATTCTTTCAACAGCCACCTCCACGGAGTGCGAGTACTAAATGCAGAACCGAACCTCCGGCCACCTAAAATTTGAAACTATTAGAGAAAAAATACCCAAACCAAAACTCTCTAAGCGAAAAAACCCAGAAATTACCTTATACTCAGCTGCAGTCTTGTCATCGTTCATCTGTTTTCCAGCGAAAATCAATCGTTGCTGCGGTGGAGGAATGCCTTCTTTCTCTTCGACCTAGAATATTCAAAAGAATGCTAAGTAATATGTAAGAAGTAAATAAATGACCTTTTCCTTGATACGGTCTACACGATCAGTAGGTTCAATATCCAGCTGAAATTAAACTGTCAGTTAAAGAGTTGACGTTTTAAAAAAAACGCAAATAACCTCGATTTCCTTTCCAGTAAGCGTCTTCACTTTGATCAGCATTTTGATAGTTCAAAATAGACAGTTAAATAATTATCTGTAAAACAGAAGGAGATATAAAATCAAGGCAAAATATTTGAAAATATTGATATATAGTATTTTCTCTAATATAGGCTCTCCCTAAAAGTCACAAAATATACTAACATAACATATTTTTGTTGAATGCTGTTTTGGAGCCTTTTTGTTAGCACATGGTGTTGCAATGTATCAACAGAAATGGCTCCAAAACGACATTCCAAAAAGTGCATGTAATTAACGTTTTGTCCTTTGGGGTTTAAAGGAAATAAGATGCACTAATTATCAGCTGTGATTTAACAAATAAACAATTGTGTTACTTTTAAGACAAAAAGCCCAAACACAAAAATTTGGATCGGAATATATTTTCGGCGACTACGGTTTTGATTCGATATCACGTAGGATCTAAGAATTGTGTGAGTGTACAAATAAGTTATTCAATAAAAAAAAACCTTCAATTAGATTTTAAATAAATGCATTCATCATGAACAACAATCCTAATTATCAATTTTTATCTTAAAAAGGTAAGATAAGTAAATTTGTAAGTAGACATTTACCCACAAATGTAACACTTTTCAAATTGGGCGTTCTTTTGAATTTGTATCTTTTGGCAAAGCCTGTTTTATAGTATTACTCATTTTTCTGAGACATATAATATTAAAAAAAATTTCCCTGGATGTCAACATGGTTCGCAAAATCTACAAATTTGTAGATTTCTACAAAATCTATAAAAAATCTACAAAAATTTTGTAGATTTTTTGTAGAATTATTAAATCTTGTTAAATTAAATATGATTTACGTAATTCCTCTAATATAAGACCTTTGATTCAAAATCGTGTTCTTGGCATTGTATTTTTGTTTTTGAAGAATGCTCTACAAATTACCACCCATTAAAAATCTTAGGTGTAATTACATGCAAACTTTTTTTATTTAGAGGATTTACAAACAACTTTGTAGATTTGTGCAGAGACGTGTAGGCTTATATTTTTTTACCTGTTTAGCCTTTCATGCATCAAATTTATTATGTGTTAGTCAAATACGTAAAGTCTTCTCCAAAAGCCGTCCCCTGTAATCCGTTTTCTCAAAGCGAAATATTCTCTGACGTATTCGACGACGTATACTCCAAGAATCTTGTTAGGTTACTTACTCATGTTAGGTTTTTACCTACCTACTCTAGATAATATACCTGCATATTATTGGGCCGGGTAACACTTTGGGTAAACGGTTTTCAAGGTGAATATCAGTGCATCATTTTGCTTATTACCATGTATAAAATTCCCCAAAACACAAAGATCAGCTCATCTCAATACAAGTTTCCGGAGACGAATTTATTCATTGAAATCACTAATTATTCATTGAAATCAATTGACATCATGTCAATATTTTATTTATCGTTATTCTAGCGACGAAAATATCCAAACCTTTGTTTCTAGCATTTTAACAAAACGTTCGTAGCATGAAACCACAAAATTAGGCGTTATTTGTTGTAAACATCAAAACGGCTTCCCAATATACCGTAGCATATTTCAAAAAATTCGGTTCCCTTACTACCTATTTTTATGTGCATTTTTTCGACGTGCTTAGCAGAAGTATAGGCCCATCTGCGTACATTAGGGCGAACTCATAAGACTTTCCCTGAAACTACGAAAAAATGAAAAAAACGTTTTGAGTCCGTCCTCATACACTCTTGTCCTTCCTGCACCTAAGCAAAAGCTAAAAAGTCTTCGCACAAAAATAAGTAGTAAGGATAACCGAAAACAGCCGGAAATTCAGTATTCTACTCTGCACAGAGCTTCAAAGAACTAAATATTTTTGCACTTAAGGGAATTTCTTTTTGTGAGAATACATTGCTTATCACACCCGGCCATAGATGAAAAATTTTCGGGGCATCCCCTATATCAAATATTTTTACTTGTTCTCTTGTGCACCTGCATATACGGCTGAATTTTGATGTGTTCAAGATCCATGGAGTCAAGAAATTGCTCATGCTTTAATCTAAATATATGCCTACTGCTTTCCTGACAAAAAATGGACCGGAGCACAGAATCGCCCTCGGCTCGAAAACCGGGTTACACCGTTTAGGCCACTTTTACGTAAAAAACGGTGAAAACAATTGGGAAAACACTTTCCAAAGAATTTTTTTTCGACCAAAAATCGACTTTTTGCCAGTTCCGGAGGGTACTCGGATACCTTATGTGGTGGTTTTTGCCACGTTATCTTACTGGACATAGCAAAAAAGTCTGAAAATGCAATCGGAAAATGCAAAAATGGTTTCTTTGAAAAAAAAAAGTTGTCAAAGGTCAGCAAAAAAGTTATAAAACAACAAAATATGATAAAAAGAATACACGGTCAATAAACTATAGTGCAAAAAGACTCCAAATTTAAAAAATGTTACATTAGTATTAAAAAAAAGGTCAATAGCCCGTAAAATTAAAAAAGCAAATATGAACCCGAAAGTTTCTTACTATCAAAAAAATTCATTACTAAATATTTCTAAAAAATGTTATAAAAGGATTTCAAAATCGAGTTTGTGTCCCAATGTTGTTGGCGTTCTGTTATTTTCGCCTCCATAGCTTTTAATCGTTGCTTGTAAATTTTGATGTATTAGTTTCTTTGCATCCCTCTTTTGAGCCTTGCTTGAAGCAAAATGAGTGAGGAACATAGCTTACGAGAAAACTTCCTGCTTTCTTAGCCTTTTTTGGCGAGCTCATAAATTATCAGTGAGTGGATCTCTGCAAAAAATACTTTTTAATGGGAAATCTTTGCAGTTTCCTCTGTTTTAGTTGACTGTCGAAAAGGCAATTTCAAGTATTTTAGGTGCTATTCCATTTTTGCTTTATTTATTATACATTTGGCTGGATGTTTTGTGCAATTCTACTCCCTAATAAAATTTCCAATACTCTAACATTCCGACTATAAATGCCACCTCCCGAAAATTCGGTGGCAAGAGGGGCAAGAGCCGAAGATATAATTCATGTGCTCAGGGATAGAGTTGCCTTGCTGCCTGGTGCTCGAGATCGCGACAATCGTCCCATAGTTTTTGTGCCTGCCAAAGAAAACTCAGCTCAAATCAATCCTGATCACCTGCGCAATTTATTGTTGTATTTATACGAGGTCACATCGTAAGTTTACTGATCAGTTGCAGACAAACTCTACACGGTTTCCTAAGAATTTGAACTCTTTTTGTAGCCTCTATTTTGAAAATCTGTTGCTGCAGGTTAACTCAGCTTGCGATCAGAATTATTTAGTAGATGTTGTCGAAATTCAAAAAGTGTGGATTGTTTGGGTCCCCATGTCAAAATCATCATTTCGGTCAAAATTAGCCAAATTGTGCGAATTTTTGTTTGTGATTAAAGGACCATGCAACTTGATAAGCACAGCAATCTGCGAAATTTGAATTCGCGCGGGACCATCCCAATTTGGTCAATAATGTTTTCGAATTATTTTTTGTTTGCATTTAAAATTTGTTCAAAATTTTGAACCATCCACTAGTCGAGCCCGACGTCTCTTGACATTGCCAGATGGGACTAGTCAGGCTACTTCCATTGCTCTACAGTTATCTACAGTGAGCAACTGTTCTATATTGACCAACAAGGGACCACAGGCGCCTATCGGCGCCTCTATGGTATTTCGAAATTTCAATAAAGGGCTATGACTTCATTCATAAAAATAGGTATATCCCCTATTAGAACTCATTTTTCGCCTGTTCTTTTTAAACGAAAGCTGACATTCTGGGGAACACGATGGTATTAGCGACAAAAGTGATTTCGCTAGTTCTGGCCTTCGAAGTAAGCGTTAGCCACCCACCCACATGCCAAATACTATATAAGATAAGTAAGATTCAAATTTAAATGCACTAATTCAAAAACTTATTGACCAAATTATGGTGGTCCGCGCGAATTCATATTTCACAAATTGCTGTATCAAGTTTCATGGTCCTTTAGGACCATGTCTTGTTCTAATTTAAACCAAAATGTTTTCCTAATCAATGAACTTTTGTACGGATTTTTCAACTTGGTTTCTAACAAAACAAAGCCTAGAATTCAATTTTAGGTATAGTTTTGTTAGAGACCAAGTTCAAGCATCCGTACAGAAGTTCAACGATTAGGAATTTTTTAATTGGCGGGGACAATCGTGGACGTAGACGGGCATGGCCCTTGGTCGATTTTTAAAAAATGACTGTTGGTTTTCATTGCTTTGTTGAGCATAAGTAAATCAGCAATGTTTGGTAAAAACCAGCCAAATGTTGAAAAATCAGCCAACTTTGGAACCCTGGGTTTACGTGTTGGATATGTATGAGCCGAATCACAGGAAGGACCAAGGTGACATCCAAAAATTTCAATACTGGACGTTATACTCACATTAAAACAAGTTCACATCACAGAAACAAATGTTCGAAATACAATCAAACTTCCCTAACACGTACCCCTTGGGGACCGGGCTCAGGTGTAGGGAAAGGTACGTGTTATAGAGGGTATGTGTATAGACATTTTTGGTAAGGTAAATCCAACCAAATCAAAAAAAGGTGTACGTGTTAGGGAAGTGTACGTGTTATAGGTGTATGTGTTAGGGAAGTTTGACTGTACAGAATACAACGCCCTGAATGTAACTGCTTTTCAGTGATGATGTCAAAGAGAACGGTTTTGTGTTTGTTATTGACATGCGCAAAGGGACAACTTGGAATGTGGTTAAACCGGTGAGTTAGCTTGCCATCTTTTGCCATATTGAATTTATTTTATTATTTAGGTTTTAAAGTGTCTTCAGGTAATTTTTGATGCTAATCTCATTCACTTGTGGTATTTTCTTAAAATTGCCCGTTTTAGGAGTTTTTCCCTGGTACCGTGACAGCAGTTTTGATAATCAAACCAGACAACTTCTGGGAGAAGCACAAGACGTCTGTGTCCACTGGCAAATACAAGTTTGACATTCAAATGATCTCCATTGACAACCTCACCAAATACATGGATGCCGGACAAATTGTGCGAGAATTCGGCGGCTCCCTGTTCTATGATCATGAGGACTGGCTTGATCTCAGAGTGGTCAGCTGTATCTTTTTTTAATTCTCATCAAGCAATCAAATTGTTGTTCCTGTAGGATATTGAGAAGCTGGTGTGGCGATCCTCCGAAATCCTCCGTCACTTTGAGAAATACAGCACCTTGATGAGCTCATCAGACATTCCAGTGGATGTGGTCAAGGCAGAGGAAGCCATTTCCAAGCACCAAAAGCTGCAATCACTGATAGCTTCTCTTTCAGTCGAGGGAGTAGAAGCTGATGTGGAACAGGTGGGGGGTTTTAGCACATTCCTTGTATGCTTTGTTGTTTATCAGTATTCTGATTAATTTTTTGGCGCCCCTAGTGTCATATCCATAGGCCCGTAGGCTTAGGTTTAGGCTCAGTGGGGGTGGGGTGTGCTTTTGGCCTTGTGTTGGAGGTTGGTGCGGTACATGGCAGTAGCGTCAATTTTCTTGTCCTGTTCAATACCAGAGTACGATGCTTTGTTTAATTTGACCGATAAATTACGGAAGAGATTTGAAATCATTTTTGAAAAATCTTGGTTCGCCAACTTTTTCGTTTGACTAAAGCCTAAGCGAAAATATAGTTATGTAAAATGATAGTGGATAGATTTATGATGATTTTTTAATTTTTAACCAAAAACCAAGGCTTTTGTTTAAAACAAACCAATCAGAAATTTTAGTTGAAAAAGAGGATATTCAATGAATGTGAATATTTGCCGGTTTCTTCAAACGGTAGCATCCTGCACTCTACCTCAAATCCAGATCTTTCTTCCATATTCCCTCATCTCGTGCAATTGACCAAGACTTTGGCTAGGACAAGGTATACTTGTATTTTTAATTGCCGTATATCCTCTATTGAACGGCCCTACTGTAATAAACACCCCCATCCCCCTCAGGGACATATATCTCATCCCAGAAAAACAGTTTTGCAAATCTGTTTTCTGCGTTTTCTTAGTTACAACGAGTTTACCTGATGCCACTCTTCAAATTTCGATCGAGCACCCAAAAATATCAAAATCGACCAAATTTTTTTTGGATTTATTGAGGTTGAAAAATAAACGACCGGGGCCGATCAATCGAGGATATACGGTATAAGACATCATTTCGGTGTGTTTAGAACCGAGATAACTTGCCAATGGGAGTTGAAGAAACAGGATCTAGACCAGTGCTACCAGATGAAATTATTTGAAAAAGATGCTGAAAGTGTATGCGTTCCCAGATAAATGCTTTTTAGTTAGCAATCTCTTGTTATTGCAGGCCTACCAGTGGATTCGGGCTCGCTGCAACCAACTTTCACATAGTTTCACCATCACTGGCAACTCGGAGTCTGACACCGAGAGACTGCTTACCGAACATATGGACCTCACTAATGGGGTCAATGTAAGTTATAACATTTTAAAGCCTTTTTTATTAGGGTTAATAACCTTTTTTGAATGTGTTTTTACACTTTTTCAAGGTTTCAATAATATTTTCACAAACTGTGAAGTAGAGTGATTACTACTATTCAAAATGATACATTAATAATTAAAAAAAGAGCTATTCTTTTTTGAAATTGCGAACACCGTATTATCTCTAATAAGCGCCCGGGGCGCTTATTAGAGATAATACTAGGGTTGTAAAATAGAAAGTTTTTCGGAAAACTTTCCGGACAGAAAAAACGCGGAAAGTTTTTTAAGTTTTAAAACAGGAGTACAGAAACTCCCTGTTACACCTCATTTTTATGCGTTTTCACTAGAGTTACGAGACGGTAAGTTACCACGGTTAATTACCGATAACTATATAACTCACCAAATTCGGTAAGTTAAAAACAGTTAACTGCAGATAACCGTACAATTAACTCTACAGTTAACTGCACAGTTAACTATATACTACCACCTGTCAATCCCTTGTCATTTCTGTCCGATTTCCCCCCGCAACAACAAAGGAAATAAAACAATACAGTTTAATTCTTTTATGAATTTGATGTATTAATGGCTGACTTTAATTGAATTGTTATGTTTTTTGCTTGAATAAAGGTACTAGATGGATTGCGCATTTTTGTCCATTTTTGTCCATTTCTATCCGGAAAACTTTTCTGTTGTTTTTTTTGGGTTTTCGGTGCTCGACTGTCGACCTTTTTTAGAAAACTCAAAAACGTAAGTAAATATCCTTAAATTTTGAAAATTTGCGTGTTTCTAATAAACGTTCAAAAAGTTCAAAGTTTTAAGCAAAAATGGGTGCTTCTACCTCCGAGTTAAAACTAGACCACATTTTGTTTCTTTACAGAAATATGAAATCAGCTACAATCACGTGATGGATGTTGGCAGACGGCTACACAAATTGCAGTCTTTTGGTGTGAACACAATAGAAAGCCTGATTTACCAACTGGAAAATGAGTGGCAAACCCTGCGGTTGAGGTTAGAACAGCGAAGCCGGCTGCTAAAGCTCACATTCAATGTTCATCAAAAGTGCAATTTGGTATTTTCATGCAGTTCTCTCGACCATTATACACACATTAAGTTTAGTTTCTCAAAAACTACGGCAATTGGATAGAGAATGTGGGGGTGGACCCCTCTTTGGTCATGGATAAATCTCATGATGAGTTGAACGCTTTTCTAGAGGAGCATGACAACTTTGAGCGAGTTTTTGAGACTGTCTACTCTGAGGTAATTGTCTTTTTGCAATGAGGTTTGCTGGATGTATTCCTCATTCTAGTTTATAACAATGTATCATTCATTGCAGCATCTTTAAAAAATGTAGCTCAGAAAGGTAAGAGTATGGAACAAGTCAGCAAAATAACTTTGCTCATACTTCACCTTTTTGTGCTACGTTTTGCAAAGCTGTTGCACTGAATGACACCTCGTTAGACACCAGAATCATAAGGCTACGGGACATAGTTTTTACTTTGAAAAAAGGTTATAAGACAGAGAGAAAGGAAAAACCAAAATTTGCGTAAGAAAAAGGAAAATTTTGCGCCCAAAAAGCATTGTCCGCTCGATATACAGGGTAGCGCAAGAAATTCGGCCGATTTCAAACATCCATAACTTTTTGTTCTGACATGATTTCGAAATTCTGTGAACGCAGAACACCTTAGAATTACGGGCGCTTTCATTTGGTATCAAAACTTTTTTCGACAATTTTGACTTTTTGCCTTGGTCCCTTTGGTCCAAAATTAGATTTTGAAAAATGTCAAAAATCTAATTTTGGACCAAAGGGGGGACCAAGGCAAAAAAGTCAAAAATTGTCGAAAAAAGTTTTGATACCAAATGAAAGCGCCCGTAATTCTAAGGTGTTCTGCGTTCACAGAATTTCGAAATCATGTCAGAACAAAAAGTTATGGATGTTTGAAATCGGTCGAATTTCTTGCGCCACCTATAATCAAACCTGGGTAATACGACACCACCTCAACTTCATTCCCGCCTGGGGTCCAACACTTTTTTACCCCGATTTTTTTATTCTTCTACCAGATCTGTTTTGATATTCTGTGACCAAATGCCAAATCGCTTTTGAAAATCGGACCGATTTTCGAACCGATTTTTTAAGGGATGGATATGGAAATCGAACAAACAGACTTTAAAATATGTAATTTATGGTTCTTATCCTTTATCCCGACCCCACCCTAATTTAAAAGAGTATCGGGACACTGGAAAATAGTCTAAAAGTATGGAAATTGAACAAATTTTTGTCAGCTTGGTGCTACTGCACAAAGAAACTCTGGTATGCATGCATGTTTTATGCCGCCAAAAAGGCGAGTCAACTTATTTGTGTCAAAATAAAAATAAAGTCAAAACTTGGGTGGGGTCGGGATAAAGGATAAGAACCTAATTTATATTTTAAAGTCTGTTTGTTCGATTTCCATATTGACATAGCGATCCCTTAAAAAATCGGTTCGAAAATCAGTCCCATTTTCAAAAGCGATTTGGCATTTGGGCATTGGTCCTAAAAATCGTAGGATAACGTTTTTGAAAAATCCTGCAACAAAACAATATAAACCGTCACTTTATTTTAAACAAGGGTAGCATGCTACCCAGATTTTTTTAATAGCATAATGGGATAATTTTTATAAAAGAGCCGGGACAATCGGATAAAAATACAAATCGGGGTGTAAAAAATTGTCAGACCCTATGCGGGAACAAACTTTTTGGAGTCATATGTTGTCCATTTTCGACTGTATCCACTCGTGGCCAAGTTTTTCCTCGACTTACTCTTTTTAGCTGGTGAAAGAGTGGGGACGAGGAGTTTTTTTGCCAATTCTTCTTTAGTCAATAGTTTTTAATTAATAGTAAGTTACAACCAAAAGTTGTATAAACAGTCTTTTCACAGCGCCAATCGGATTTTGGCCAGATTCGGACTTGAGCCAGTTGGGATTTTAATCTGATTTTCGAATTTTTTTTAATTTAAATTATTTTTTCAGGCCTATGCTGACGCTACTCAGCTATCCAAAATGATGAAGAAGATCTACGGTGAAAATGTCGGCTCTGCTCAATCCTACAAACAATTGTTGGAGCTGATCCAAAGGATCACTCATGCCAAACGTAATCTGCACTCCATCTGGAAGAGTAGGAGGGAAAGCATTCACTACCGCATGTCCAGTGCTATATTCTCATCAGATATGCGCTCTGTAAGCATTTATTAGCATTTGTGTGCCGAGTAGATGAAAATATTGCAGGTGATTGACTGGTTGGAGCAACATGGAGAACCGTTCCTCCGCCGCAAGATAGCTATTGGCCAGGACAGAGCGTCTGCCAACAGTCTCAGTGTCAACCATGAGAACTTCCGCAATGTCGCTATGAACACCTACCGAAACGCCAATCAACTATTTACGATGGCTACAGAACTGAAAAATGCAGGCAAGTTTATCGTCTAAATTTAAAAAAACAGACAAAAAATACATATCATTTTCAAACCTTTGAAAATAATTCAGGTGACTAGCAATGGACTGTCTCCTTTAAACTCCTTATATTTTTAGTTGATCTTAACATTTTTCCATGTTTTCGATAAAATACTAACCACCCCTGAATTTAAGCAGAGAAATTTTATTTTTCGGATGCCCTGGTCGCTAGGCTGATTTTTGTTACATTTCAAAAAGCCAAAAATCAGCTTGGGGGTTCAAGGCATCCGAAATTTTTTTGTGGACAAGCTGAACCCAGGGACGGTTATACGTCTGTTTTTCGTATTCAGCGCATCGAAAAACGTGAAAAAATGTGTGAGTGTTATTCAAACGGCCCTTTCCCTTCCTTCCTAATCAAAAGGTTGATAACTAAGCCTAAGCGCAAACCAAAAAAATATAAAAGGGAGGGGGTAAGGCAAAAATTCCCTCATTATAAGATAGGACCAAGAAAATTATCCTTGAAATAAATATTTTTTTTAGGTGAAGTAAACGAGGAGGAGACCACCCAAGCACTGCTGGAATTGCGCCGCAAAATCGACAGTTTTCGCAAAAAAGTGGACATGCGCACCAATCTACTGTTCATTGCCTCCAATTTCTTCCTGCATTATGATGAGATAATGGCCTGGTACTGCAAGGTACATTTTAGTCATTTGGTGGATACTGAGATGTGATCCAGTAACATTTTACAGATGGATGACCGATTAGCTTCCCTCTCAGTGGTGCCTGAATCAGTGGAAGAGTGTGAGAGGAACAAGGAGAAATTGCAGTCTGAGAATGATGGCACTTTGCAGGTTGGAACTTTTGGCCTTTAAAAATAGCTAATTAAAATATAAATTTAGGCTTTTGCCAGAGTGATTGCAGAGGCCAACCAACTGCATGCAGCCTTGCAACAACAAAGGGTGGTGCTCAATGTGGACAATTCGGAAGCCATCAGACATGTCGAAAACTTAGCTCGCAACATAGGTAGAACTTGAAAAGATTAGAGACTTACAGCTCCCTGTGTTAGAGTTTATAAAACTGTGATGTTTCTAGAGGATTTTTTAAAAATACCAAGAAGACCGCTTTTTGGAAAAAATCTGATGCTAAGAAATATTTTTAGCAGAACATCACATTTTAATTGGCAAATAACCGCTTTGTTGTTTGAAGGGCCACTTTATGGCAAAATGATAAAAAAAAAAGTAGATAATTTTGGCTGCCTTACCATGTTTTTCAATACGGACCGTGGCAAAAAGAGACTCTTTATGCATTTTATGATCGAGAGTCTTGCTCGGAATTATGTCTAAGGTAAGTGAGTGCGCGCATCTCAATTCCAAGCCCCCTGCGCCCCCGAAGGTTCCGTAATCCGTAAGGTTCCGCCAAAAATTACAATCATTTACTTTTTTTATCATTTTGCCATAAAAGGGCCCTTTTTTATTCACTTTCCCCCATAATACAGCCATTTATTCCCTTTAAAAATTCAAAAGGCGCCAATTTAAATTTTGAAATTTTGACTAAAAAAACCATGATACCCTCTGTGGATCGAAATTTTTTTTGCTCAGAATTAAAAAAAACACGCGGCTTTCTCATGAAATCGGGGTCGAGAAACACGAATAGGAGGTTATCTTTTCCATCTGACCCTTCTGCGGGGGCAGGTTCTTTACTGCAACCAAGTATTGTTTCTTTTTTCAGAAAACCGACAATCAGCTGAAAAAGACCGTTGGTCAGGCCAGAGAATTTATTTGAATGCCGCTTGTAAAGTGGCTGTCTTTCTTCGAGACTGTAGTGAGATTAGGAGGCAACTAATGGTGAGCTTCTTTAAATATTAACCATCCTAATTTATGTGAACGTAGTGTCCCAAAAATACAGACATTTTTTCGGAAAAATATATGAAAATTCTCCATTTTTCAACTTCATTGTCTTAACATGGTAACATTTGACTGTAATAACGGTTCCTATAAGGGTTTTAGAGTCTGCTGAGCACGAATATCACAAAATCAGACCTGCAAACATAAGTGCAATTCCCTCCAAAATCCCAATTTCAGTGACGACTCATCGAGGTGAGACATGTTTTTTTCTTTAGGCTGGTGAGCTTTGAACTTATATAGCCCCAGCATTTATTTTTATGCTTACAAGAAAGCCCTTTGTCTGGCCTTTCTAATGGTATGTCGTTTGCCTATATTAAAAAAATTATCATAGATAGAAAGAATCAATAAAATCTCTTTTTAACTTACATCTTTACGAAAAGCATAGGAAATATTTGCACAGAGACATGCACCCATTAAACGGATTTTAGATCCAGAATCAGCATAAAAAATGGCACCTAACGGTGCTTTAAAGTCATGAAAAATGAGCAAAATGATGCATCAAATCTAATATTGATGAACTCATACTACTTTTAAACGTTAAGCAGAAAACTTGAAAAATCTGGATGAGAACGCATGTACAAATGTCTCGAGAAAGAAAAGATTTGCTGGTCCGCCTTTTCTCCGTGTCGCGCACAGGCATGCTCCTTTAAGTAAATCGGCCATACTGGACACGAATCCGGTGTCAGAATTTAGAAGTTTGTAAGTATTTCATGTCAACCTGGTTTTTTCAGACATTTTTTTGGCTCAGTTAGGTGCCATTTTTCATGCTGACTCTTTATCTAAAATCCGTTTAATGGCTGCATGTCTCTGTGCAAATATTTCCTATGCTTTTCGTAAGGATGTAAGTTAAAAAACAGATTTTATTGATTCTTTTGAATTTTTTTATCTATGATAAGTTTTTTTAATATAGGCAAACTACATACCATTAGAAAGGCCAGACAAAGGGTTTTCTTGTAAGCATAAAAATAAATGCTGGGCTAAATAAATTCTAAGCTCAGCAGCCTAAAGAAAGAAACATACCTCACCGTGATGCTTTTTGATGGCATTGCACTTATGTTTGGAGGTCTAATTTTGTGATATTCGTGCTCAGCAGGCTCTGAAACTCTTATAGGAACCGTTATTACAGTCAAAAATTACCGTGTCACAAAAGATAAATGGTAGCTCAATTTCACCACAATTTTAATGATCTTACTAACGGGTGCTACTTTTTTCTAATGCCAAAATATTGAATTCTAGCAGCGAAATTCAACTTTTATAGAATTTTTTTTAAACTAGTACTTTTTATGATTGACACATGAACTTGTAGCCCTTAATCTAGGATTGGCTTATTGCCCGGGCAAAATCTTTTTGAGAAATTTCTCGGGCAATTTCTCAGACAAAATCTTTTTTTGTGGGCAAAATCGGGCAAAGTCTTTTTATCAACTGAGTACTGTACGTCCATAACTGTAGAATTTGTCGTATATTATACGAGAAATTCTACAGTTATTAACGTACAGTTATCGACGCGGGAAAACTGACTCGGGATGATAACTGTGCGTCTATAACTGTACGTCGATAACTGTAGAATTTGTCATATATTATACGAGAAATTCTACAGTTATTAACGTACAGTTATCGACGCGGGAAAACTGACTCAGGATGATAACTGTGCGTCTATAACTGTACGTTGATAACTGTAGAATTTCTCGTACAATTCGAAAAATATTTTGCCTGATATATCGGGCAAAATCTAAATTTTGCCCGAGAAAAAACCAGGCAATTTTTCAGGCAATTTCTCGGGAATTTACTCGTTGGCCATCCCCACCTAAATCTCAGCTTTCTAACAAGGCATCAAACTCCTGTAAAAGTTTAAAAATCTAAAGGTTTCGGTTTTGGATGAAGTAACTCTTTCGAACAAGTTCCTCTATTCAAACCCCTAAATCTCTAAATTTTTCAAATCTTTCACTGAAGAAAGATACCTTTTTTAATGGTGCCAAACCAGCACTACACGAAAGTTGAAAATTGTGGTACAAAGGAAAAAAATAAATAAAAGTTCAAAAAAGTAAAAATTTGCAACCAGAATTAAATATCACCCTTACCATTTAACAGAGCTGGAGCGAAGACCTGAAGGGACTCAAGCACTCGGTCTCCAATAAAGCAGATGTTGTCATGCACTACCATAGGCAAAACACTGAGTCTGTAAGGAGTGTGGTGGCGGATGCAATGAACCAAATGGGTGAAATTGTGCAAGTAAGTCAACATTATTTACTTGCAACAAAAGTTATGTTATCTCTTGCCAAGCCTTTGTTCTTCTTATGTAATCATTCACAACTGTTACTCTTTTTATTTTTTGCTTTCTATACATAATACAGTCGAGTCGCGATAAGGCTTCTCCTGAGCGGCCAAAGAGGTTGTTTCTGAGGGGGTCAAAAAGGGTATATGTAAAAAAGGTTAAATGAAAAAAGTTTCAAATTTGACCTAAATTTAATTTCACCTAAATTTTGACTGTTTTCAAAGGGACAAAGTGGAGCATAGGGACGGCAAGGGACAAAAATGGGCCACTTGAAATAACGGTGGCGCCACCAGGCTTTGAAACGAAATTGTTTAAAGCGAGTGAAAAGGAGAATGCAGAAAATTTCTAACCAAAAAATGGATGGATTCACGGCAGATAATGGTTAATTCTGCGAAAAATTCATTTGTGACATCACCGCTAGGCGAAAACGAAATTCGACCCTAATAGCGAATGGGGTGTATTAGCTAATAGCGCCCAAAATTCTAATACTCGATTCGTGTTCATCATAGCCGACTTGCATACAAAAATTCTCTTTAAATTCTACAATCACTGTTAAAATATTGATTTTTTTTTCAAATGTTTCTTGTCTCGAAAGGAAATTCGAAATTAAAGTTGTTCAAATTTGGAGAACGTTAATCAGCAATCGACCATGCTGAAGCCAGTGTCAGAATTTTGTTTCGCCTAAGGAGAACGTCAAAAATGAATTTTTCGCAGAATTATCCTGCTCTAAATTGTCTAAACTACCGCGGAATTATCGCCCTGCCGGGATGGACATTGATATATAAACTTTCATGTCCGGCCACCCCTGAAATCAACCTCCTAGGTACACCACTGCCTGCAATTACAAAACTTAAAAAATTACTAGAGGTGAGCAATTTTTTTATGAGTGTCGCTTTCGACTATCAAACTGTCCACATATGGAATTGACAAACTCAATACTCTTCTTAGGCGCCAGTAAGCTAGGCGAAAAATTGCGAGATTTGTGTGTAAAGCTGTATTCCCGTCCCTGCTAATACATTCCTTTGCCTCTTTTGGCGCTCTTTTCATCAACTTTTTGCAAAAGGTGAAAAGGATAGGCAACCCAAAACTCAAAGAAGGCAGAGAAAAAATGGCTGGGAAAGTTTCTCTTTTGTAAAAAAATATTGACTTTTCTACTCTTTTTGTGGCCCAATGGATGCTTTGATTTATTTAGTTTATAATAATAGAGTCGCTTAATAGTGCTAGCATGCAAATTTGTGCTCAACCAGAAGAGTGATCCCAAGAGAATAGCCGACTTCTACAAATTGTCAGTTGGTTAAGTAATATTTTGTGGGACCTCTTTTGGTTTATTAGCTAATAAGGCTATTTGTGGCAGACTTTTCAGATTATTACTACCATTATTTGAGAAAAATATGATGGGTGTCAATTTGGTTTTCAAAAAATAGATTCATTTTTATAATTCCCTGTTTTTGAAAAAAAGCTCTTTGTTGTGGGGTAATCTCACCTAGCTCCTCCTAGACTCCATTTTTGGAAAGAATGCTAAAGGCTTCCCAAGTGTGAATTTTGTCAAAGGGTACGCAACTCAAAATTTTTTAAAAAAGTGCATTTGGTCATTCTTCGTTAAAAACTGCCATTTTATCCAGTTTTTATTGATTATTGAGCACTGAAAAAAGATTTTGACGTGAAACCTCAAAAAATTAAAAAGATTAGGGGTCCTAAAAAGTGCAAATCTTTTTAAAAAGTACGGTTACATACACTGCCATATTTTCATATGAACAAATTATTTTGTTTTATATTTATTTTATTTTTCACAAATACTGAATTTCATCTGACAAACACCTCTCCGAAAGTGAAAAAATGTACCTAATTTTTATTTTTAAAAAGTTGGACAAATCTCTTCGAAAGGTGTCCTAAAAATTTAGGTGCTACAGAAAAAAGAAGGGTTGCGTCTCATTTTGTTTGAATTGGCGCTTTTTCAATTTGATTTATGTTTGGCTGTTTGGTGCATGTTGTTGATTTTTTTCCTTGAACGTAGGTTAGTCCAGCTCACGTTGGGACGGGTGAAATCGAAAAAAGGCCTACACACCAAAAAATACTCGAAAAAATAATGAAGTATTTTTGTGACGACTTAATTTTTAGGCCATTTTTTTAAATAATTTTGCAATTTTGATACAGATGTTGTTGAGGCAGGAATGACTTTTATGTAGGTGGGCCAAAATCGGATTTTATTGAATTCTAGCGCTGCTTTAGACGATAAAAATGATAGAAAACGTGTTTTTAAGATTGGGAAAGACATTTTTGGCACTTTTCCGAAAATCGAAAAAATCGACCGCCCATGTCAGGAATACTGTTTATCTTTCATTTTTCTCTATTCTGGAAGTAAGACTTATACAGTACAAACAACATCGGCAGAAAATAATTAACTACTTGATGGTCCGGACATTTGCTGCAGTTTTCGATTATCCTCTCAACCGCTCGTAGAAAAGGACGGAGGAGAAGAAGTTTGAGAAGCGTTCTTCTTCTCCTTGCAGTCTTTGATCACACGGTTCCAAGATTCCAGGCCATTATTTGCCGACGGATAGGCGGAGAAACCGTCGTACCATCCATGACCATCCATTCAGGCTTGATACGTCCCATGAAGCTCGGAAGTAGGAAATGAAGTTGGTCCTGATTGCCTCCTGCGCTATGTACTTCAAAGCCCAGTACTCCATCAAGGCACGTGCAGCTATATTAAAAAGACATAAGCAAGCAACAGAAGATCCAGTTATAAAGCCTTACCTTCTTTGAATTCCACCTCTGTAATCGCCTTCAGATAGATCTCTCGCTTTGTTTCTCTAGACAGACCCAGCTCCCTCATCTTCTTGCGCAGATTCTGCATGACATGGAAGAAGCACATCGCCTTCTTAGCCTCGGGCCACACGGATCTAGCTGCGAATATAAGCAAAGATATTACAGCAAAAAGTTCAAATCCGCCGAAATTGATTGATCCCCATCCGCCATGAGAACCTCCGGTCTGAATCCACCCTCCTCATAAGCTTTGCTGTCTTCCCTTCCTTTGCTTTTTGGCGCACCACTTGCTTGACCTTTGGGGAGAGAATTGCAGGCGATGTCGATTCGTGATCCGAGTGCTGCTCTGCTACTTCAACGATGATCTCTTGGTTGTCGCTTGGCCACCGAATTCTGAGCTTGGCGGGACAGGCACATCCCTTTTTCCTTGACACGGCGCATTCGTAGTTATTATTAGATTATGCTTGCGGATTACCGATTTGCTCTTCCTGAAAAGGTAATGAGTGAATACACGATGTAGGTCTTAAAATGAAAGAACTTACAAGTGCCAGTTATTTGTGCTCCAAACACTGCCTTGATCGCCTTTCCACTGCTGAAGAGCGCTTTCTGCTACTTCACCGTCGAACTTGAGCATTTGGGTGTAGACGAGAGCTGGCTTGTCCTTTCTTTTGCCGGTAACTTCACGGAGAGACATACTAAATTTTATTAACGTAAACAGCGTGACACAAACAAGCGATTTAACTACTTGTCCGATGTGTATGATAGAAATACAATATCCATGGCCATTTTTCAAAAATCTATGGCTAAAATTCAGTAATCTATGGCCAACACAAATCTATGGCCAAAATTAAATACCACCCCTTAAAAATAAAAATTTTGGTCGAATTTAGGCAAAAAATTTTCTTCAAAAGCCGCTTTCCCAATTCAAAAAACACGTTTTCTTCACATAACAGAGCTTAAAACGTCTAAAAAACGTGTTAAAACTTGATTCTAAGTTATGCGATAAAACGAACTTTAGCTATAACACCTGGTTGTCAACAAATATGTCTCCTAAACGACACTTAAAAAAGTGCAATTTGTGCCGTTGGAGAGGTGCATAATCATAAAAAACGGTATTCGCAATAAATTCAACAAAAAAATAACCAAACCTAAACAATATAAAAATCCGTGGTCAATTTTTTTAAATTCTCATCTGGTCAAAATACTTTACTTCGGTTCTTAAAAATGTATTTAAGATGATTCAAAACAAGAACTTGCATCTTGTGTTGGAGGATCGCCAGACTCGAGCTGAAGAAGCAGTCACCAACTCCGCCAACCAACTTGGAAAGCTGGAGAAGGAGGTGATGCAGGTTAGTGGGTCTTTCTCTGGTACTTGTTCGGTTGGGGGGCCCCCTGATATTTTTGACCAAATAATTTTTATTTCTGTTTTGAACAATAACAACTGAAAATCAAATATCGAGTTCACATTTGTAATCCTCATACACACTAATCTGATGCCAAAAATGATAGAAGACGTTGTCACCACTGAACAGGCGGCGCCAAACTTTTGTAGCAAGCTTTTGTAGCCATCCAATAAACTGATCCTCTGGCAAAAAGAGCTTTGCATACAGTTTGTCCAAGTTGAAACTTTTAAGCTCGTCCATTATCTAAGACAACACTCAATAAAATCAAAGTTCAAAAAATAAGGAACTTGTGCTACGAAAAAAGTGGCCGTTAGACCACAAGTGAAATTTTGTAAAGGAGCCCCCCAACCGAACAAGTGCCCTTTCTCTTATCCTGTAAAATAATAAATTTGAAATGTTTTCAAGATCGCAACAGAAGTAACTTCGAGAATAGAGCACAGTCTGCAGGTCAACAAGGTGTTAAAACTGGCGAGTGATGTGACTGAAGCCATCCAGCAAAGACATTACCGTCTCCTCCAAATGAATTATATTCCGAACAGTTTGGAGGATGCCAATCAAGCACATATCATACACCAACAATTCCGCAGTGATTATGAGGTTGGACAGCTTTAAAATATCCCTTTAACAAGGGAACCCCAACAACTATGTCTTCAACTTGATAGAATTCGGTCTCTTTGAACAGCCGATAAACGACTTCACATCCCAATTGAGTGAGCTCGATTAGCCGATGGTTCAAAAATATAAACTAATTCAGGGCTCCCAAGTGCGCTGATTTCTCAGCCTTTTGCTGATTTTGACCCAAAATTGCTAGCTTTTTAATGTCTAAAATGCAATAAAATCCAAAAATCAGCACTTTTTGATCGATTTTAAGCCATTTTGCCGATTTTTGACCCAAAATGCGGATTTGCCCTGAACTCATTTCACATCTTATTTTCGGCCAAATTTCTTTTAGATTTTTTGTAATTTGTTTGCAAAAACATTTTATCTGAGATACCGCAGCAAAGCGAATCACAAGGCAGATTTTTTTATTCTTGGTTGCTGACATATTACCATAAGTGAAAACAGCTATTTTTTTTAAATTTCAGTAATTCAACTTATGATCATATCGGATCAATCAAGAATTTCAAAACTTTTTTTGCTTTTTGATTCCGTTTCATGAGGAAATTTCGCCTACCAGAGGGTTAGACAAATTATTTTTTTTGCTGAAGCAGGTAAAATTAGGCTAATGTAAAAAATTTGAAAATGCTGCATCAAGGTAAAGGTATGGTATTTGAAAATTAAAGACTTTGAAATTGAAACTCATTTTCATCATCTTCGATACGTTGAAAACATTTTCATCATGGCTTGTGTGGCCATAAGCACGAGATTTTGACTAGTTCACGGTAGAGTCGTGTACTGGCCATGCAATGAGACCGAGCTCTGTCTAACGTGTGAAAACATAGTGTGGACAGGTTCTCTTGTAATTGGCTAGGGGAAACTTGGCAAAAACGAAAATTGCCAAATACAGTCAAACCTGGGTTATCCGACACCTCGTTTAACCGACACCCTCTTTTATCCGACACCATGAGCCCGATTTGGTTGGCCTGGTAAACCTACACCCCAGTCATCCGACACCTCGTTTAACCGACACCCTCTTTTATCCGACACCATGAGCCCGATTTGGTTGGCCTGGTAAACCTACACCCCAGTCATCCGACACCTCGTTTAACCGACACCCTCTTTATCCGACACCATGAGCCCGATTTGGTTGGCCTGGTAAACCTACACCCCAGTCATCCGACACCTCGTTTAACCGACACCCTCTTTATCCGACACCATGAGCCCGATTTGGTTGGCCTGGTAAACCTACACCCCAGTCATCCGACACCTCGTTTAACCGACACCCTCTTTTATCCGACACCATGAGCCCGATTTGGTTGGCCTGGTAAACCTACACCCCAGTCATCCGACACCTCGTTTAACCGACACCCTTTATCCGACACCATGAGCCCGATTTGGTTGGCCTGGTAAACCTACACCCCAGTCATCCGACACCTCGTTTAACCGACACCCTCTTTTATCCGACACCATGAGCCCGATTTGGTTGGCCTGGTAAACCTTCACCCCAGTCATCCGACACCTCGTTTAACCGACACCCTCTTTTATCCGACACCATGAGCCCGATTTGGTTGGCCTGGTAAACCTACACCCCAGTCATCCGACACCTCGTTTAACCGACACCCTCTTTATCCGACACCATGAGCCCGATTTGGTTGGCCTGGTAAACCTTCACCCCAGTCATCCGACACCTCGTTTAACCGACACCCTCTTTTATCCGACACCATGAGCCCGATTTGGTTGGCCTGGTAAACCTACACCCCAGTCATCCGACACCTCGTTTAACCGACACCCTCTTTTATCCGACACCATGAGCCCGATTTGGTTGGCCTGGTAAACCTACACCCCAGTCATCCGACACCTCGTTTAACCGACACCCTCTTTATCCGACACCATGAGCCCGATTTGGTTGGCCTGGTAAACCTACACCCCAGTCATCCGACACCTCGTTTAACCGACACCCTCTTTTATCCGACACCATAAGGGCGGTCCCTTTGGGTGTCGGATAACCCAGGTTTGACTGTACGAAGATTGCCGAAACGAAATTTGGCAAGACGAATATTAATTTCGTCTTGGCTAAATGTGATTTGGCGATTTTCGTTTTGGCAAAATTGGTCTTGACAAATTTCGTTTCGGCACAACATACGTTTGGCAATTTTCGTTTTCGCCAACTTTCCCCTAACCTTGTAATTTATTCAACGAAATGGCTCAAAACAAAGCAAAATACTTGGAAGCTGGCAGAATCAATGTAAATATTTTTATAGAATGTGGGTGGAATGTTGCAGAATTTTCAAGAGAAATACGCCTACGCCAACTTCATCATAGTCGACCCGGCCAAAAGAAATGTGACAGCAGAAGTGATGGAACAGGTCAAAAACAAATGGTTTCAATTAGTAGGACTTACTGAAATCCGCAACAAGCTACTCAACACAGCAGTCAGCTACTACAAATGTGTCAGTCATGTAAGTCTAACGCACCACTATCAAACAGAGTAACTTGCGTTTTTCACGGATCTTAGGAATAGACGCAGGGATGCATTTAGAAGTCACACGTTATGACTATTTTTGACTATTTTGCAAATTCAAAAATTCGTGACTACAGTCAACCCTCGAATTAAAGACACCCCCAAAAATTTCATTCCCACCTCGGGTCCGACACTTTTTTAGCTCGATTTTTGAAGCCTTTTGCCAGTTGTCTTTGATCAGTTCAGTCCGAAACATCGCAAGGATTCTGATTTTGCCGATCGATTTTGTGAATGACAACAGTCATGCCGTAAAGACCCGTGGGTACTCGATTTAACGACAGGCTTTTTTTTTCAAAATAGAGTGTCGTTAAATCGAGTACCCGCGGGTCTTTTCGGCATGACTGTTGTCATTCACAAAATCGATCGGCAAAATCAGAATCCTTGCGATATTTCGGACTGAACTGATTAAAGAAACTGGCAAAGAGCCTCAAAAATCGAGCTAAAAAAAGTTTCGCACGAACTTTTTGGGGTGTCGTTAAATCCAGGCTTTACTGCATTTACTCAAATAGTCGCTAGCTTTAAAGTTTTAACACCATCAGATAGCCCGGCGATTTTTTTGTTAAAAATCCTAAAGATTCATAGCTTTATAGTTTTTGAAAAAATTGAAAAATTCTCGGAAAACCCGTCACGATTGGTAATTTACAAGTCTAAACACTTTTTTATCTTCTCCAATATATGTGATCCAATTTGCAGGTGGTACCGGTGTCGGAGTCGATGGAGCACGACCTTCGGCTAGAGCAAGGTGATTTCTGTATGCTAGAGCACTATGACAGCCTGGAGAAGCGGTTGGAAGCCATTGCTAAACGACTCAACAAACACACCAGTTTGAAAGAAAGGTTTTTGGAGGTGACTTGCGTTTTATTTCGATTTTATCTCAAACTAATTTCTATATTGTTGTAGGCGAGTTTGTATGCTCAGAAGACCTCGGAAATATTTATTCGCTACATCCGCAAATGTCAAGCCTCTGAAAAGCATATCTCAAGCAGTGAGATGGAGGTGAATGCCTTCAAGGACAATGTGCGAGAACAACAAACAAGAATCCTAGAACTGTGGCACCAAAGAAAAGCTCGTATAGAACAATGCCAACATGCACTTATGCTACAAATTGCTTCTTCAAGTGTAGGTTTTTTTCATTGTTGTCGACAAAAGGGCATTATTTAAAAAAATTTCAAGAACTAAACAAATCTAACAAATCAAATTTAATTGCGCCCTCAAAAGTCTGAATTTCACCTTCAAAATTCGGCCCTCAAATTTGATATTGCCATTTTTCTTTGAATTTCTGTTATTATCTTATATAGTACAAGGGACCACAGGCGCCTATCGGCGCCTCTATAGTATTTCGAAATTTCAATGAGGGGCTATGACTTCATTCATAAAAATAGGTATATCCCCTATTAGAACTCATTTTTCGCCTGTTCTTTTTAAAAAAGCTGACATTCTGGGAACACGATGGTATTAGCGACAAAAGTGATTTCGCTATAAGGCCGTTCTGGCCTTCGAAGTAAAAAAGCGTTACCCACCCACCCACACATGCCAAATACTATAGATAGAACGCCTGTGGTCCCTTGTTATATAGTATTTGGCATGTGTGGTGGGTGGCTAACGCTTTTTACTTCGAAGGCCAGAACGGGTCGTGATAGCGAAATCACTTTTGTCGCTAATACCATCGTTCCCAGAATGTCAGCTTTCGTTTTAAAAAGAACAGGCGAAAAATAAGTTCTAATAGAAGATATACCTATTTTTATGAATGAAGTCATAGCCCGTATTTCGAAAATGCTATAGAGATAGGCGCCTGTGGTCCCTTGTTTTTTAAATATTTTGCACTAGCGTGTCGCCCTGGATCTTGGCTTTCTAATGAGCTATCAAGCTGAATAATTTCAAGAGTATAGAGATAAAAAAGATTATAAAAACGTCAATTTTTTTAAACCTCTTAATTTCCACAGTTCTAAAAAGCATTGAGCAGAATTTGATGGCTTAGTAGCAAGCCAAGATTGAGGAATACACGCTAGTGCAAAAAATTGTCAAAATGGTGAAAATAAAATTTTAGGTCTGAATTCAGTAATGTGAGAGTGGAATTCAGACTTTTAAGGGCTCAATTAAGTTACAACCATACCGTAAAGTCCCTAATTATCGGGCACCTCCTTCAAAAACCTTTTTACGTATTGTGCTTTTGATTCACTTTTTAAAGGACCACCGCCGTTGATGACATTGGCAATTTCGAATTTTCAAATTCGTGGGGGACAGCTCTTTTATTCCGGAAATGGTATTTCTCTAGTTGACATCACACCTTGTGCCCTTGTGCTTTTGGGGCAGAGGAAACTACGGGATCACTTAAGAGGTTTAGTTCGATCTTTTTGACCCATAATAATGAATATAATCGATTATATGGCCACTTTTTATTTTCTAGAAATTTGAACAAAAATATTCAAAAATTGGAGGTGTGATGTCAACTAGAGAAGTACCCCGGAAATGTTGAAAAGTTTTTCGAATAATTTTTTGTCTGCATTTAAAATTTGTTCAAATTTTGGAACCATTCACCAATCGAGCCCAACGTCACTTGAGCATACCGGATCGGAGGACTTAGTCGCGTTTCATTGAGCTATGACCTATTACGGACACCTATGCCTCAATGAATACATGAAATATAAATTTCAAATGCAAATAAAAACATTTTGCGCATTTTCGGCTTAAAAAAGGTGTCCCCGCCAATTCAAAAACTCGAAATTGACGCTGTCATCAACGGCGATGGTCTTTTAAAAACTGCTCTTAGACAACTTACCCCTAAATGTGTAGTCAGTGAGATGAGCTACAAAAGAGGTGGTAACCTGCTTGTGAGCAATCTTCAAAAAATGGGTTAACAACACAATTTTGAGTGGGACTCCCATTATGGGAGGAGGGGTTAATTAGACAGTTTTTGACAGTACCGCAAAAAAAGCATGCATGTCGCTGATGGGAATATTTTGAAAAGCGGCTACCAGTGAAATTGAAAAAAATATTTTGTATGATAAAGTATAATATCCTTTACTGCAGCTTGGGCAGTGGATTGAAGCAGAATGCGAGAATTGCATTTCTATGATTTCCTTAGCTCGCTCAATGAAAGCTTCCTCAAGCAGGGCCAACGCGGAGGAATTAAAGTTGAAGTGTATGGAGTTCAAATCCATTGTTAAGGTTACTTTTTTCAACATTCCAAATAATTGAGCCAAAAACTCTGCAAAATATCCAGCAAAGCCAAAATTTATCTGAATTTTAAGGAGAAGCGTAGTGAGGTCAAACTAATGTTGGAGCACTCAAAACGTTTCCTTGAGAACCGACTCAACGACTTCCACAATGCCGACATTGAACAGGCAAGTGATTTGGCATGGTTAAAAGGCTACATTTGTAAGTCTCTGGCATACTTTTCAGGCAGTTCAAAGTGTGCCCAGCCGCTTCACTCACCTACTCAATCTTGGGCGACAATATGAGTTGGCTGTCAACCAAATTGTGGGCAACGGAGAGTCTGTTAGTTCGGTAATAGCTTCTGCAGTACTTTTAATTTTGTTCATCAAAATTATTTTTTGTTAATGTTCCAGAAAGATGAGCTTTCTCTAGACCGATATAGCGATAGCACTATTGAAGACAAGATTGAAAAAGACGGTGTCGGTGAAAATGTGTGGAACAAGAAAATGATGTAGGATATACCCTTTCATTTTTTTATTTTAAAAGTTTGAATGCGCGCGCGACCGCACAGATTTTCTAAATAATGTTTGCATATGGATTTTTGCGGACAAAACTTTTTATTGCCACCGAAAAAAATTGTCACCGAAAATCTTTTTCTTGTCACCGATCCCTTAAAACCACAAGGGACCAAGCACTTTTCAAATTTTTTTCGATAATGGTCTGAGACTTTTTTACGGTGTTTCTACCACGTTTTAAACATTTCGAGCTAGAAGGGGGACCAAGGTCACATTTGGGTTTTCCAAAGCAAAATTCAGCTCAAAATGTTTAAAACATGGTAGAAACACCGTTAAAAAAGTGTCAGACCATTATCGAAAAAAAGTTTGAAAAGTGCTTGGTACCCCTGTGGTCTTGAGGGATCGGTGACAAGAAAAAGATTTTCGGTGGCAACTTTTTTCGGTGACAAAAAATTTCTTTTTGGTGCAAATTGGCTCTATTTTGGTGCAAAAGAATTATGAATGTTTATGAAACAAAGTATGCTTTTTCATTTCTTTCTTTACAATAGCACGCATATACAGGGTGTCCCAAGAAATATCCCCGATGAAAGTTATTAAATTTTTTTTGTTCTGACACGATTTTGAAATTCTGTTTTCACAGATAGTCTCAGAATGTTACAGCATTAATTATTCTGCTAAATTCAAAATGACCAAAAAAATTTTTTGGTCATTTTTGCCTTGGTCCCCCCCTGTGGTCAAAAAATTACAAAAAGTGTGAAAATAGGTATTTTTGGACCACAGGGCAAAAAAACCTGTTCGAAAAAAATTCTGCTCCGAGATACAGACCAGGCTGCAGCCGGTTTTTTCAAAAAAAAACAGAAGCAGAACAGAAGTGAAAAAACACAGAAAAACAGAAGTAAAAAAGGCAATGCCCGTAACTTATTTTCTTTATTTTGCAGCATGACCAAAACATATTTTCATCATTCAATATTTAGTAACGGCAAACTATTATGGACAAACAACAACATACTCAGATTAATAGGGGTTAGACTTTTTCGAAGGTCAGTAAGTATAAGTTTTGCTTTCGAAAAAAGCCTTTCGCTTAAGAAACTGCTTGTCGTATTTCAACATCCTTAACATGAACCTGGTCACCAAACTATAAGTTCACCAACACAAGACCGCAAAAAGGAATAACCTTTTGAAGTAGTCGCTTTGGTAATTCACACATCTCCTGCAACTATTTGAATTCATCTCTGCTGATATTCGACTTTCTAATTCTTTTCACAATCTTCTTGCACTTTTCTGAGATTGACTTGAAGCCATCTATTTTGTCGAGTCCATCTTTTACACTCTAGAAATAAACTGCAAGTCAATCAATATTGTCTCTAAATCAGATAAATTTTACCAGCTGAGGCTTATGTGCAAAACAATCGAATGAAGTGACGTTCATCAGCTTTGTTGTTCTCTTCATAGAGGCAGCTGCATCGCGCAGAAAAAGGTGTAACTGAGAAAACATCTGTCTTGGTCAAAATATATCTGGCATAAGAGTCACCTTATCCGGAGCAATTGTAAATTGATTGAGCACATCAAGCAGTAATTGGCAAAAATTATCACCGGTGTGTCTTCCAGCAACTGGCGATGCACCAAGGATAGCAAAGCGAGGCTGATAATTCTCATCAATGTCGTGGCAGCTTAGAGCAAGAAGAGAATGAGATTGGTCCTTTGACGCCCAAGCATCCGTTGTGAATGAAATTGATGACACTTTCTGAAGATCACTTTTGATACGAAGAAAGCAATCATCGAACAGCTTTGGCAGCTCACTTTCGGTGAAGAACCATCGTGATCTGAACATACCTTCTACCATATATTGCCAAAAAAACCAGGTATTTACTTGATGTTGTATAATTCAGAAGTCGTCGAAATCCGGACTTTTCCACAGTCGACATAGGCATTAAGTCCACGCAAATCATTTCCATAATAAGACGATCGATTCTCAGCGTGCTGCTTCCTTGCTTGTCCCAAAGACTTGTAACAATTTTTATTTGTGCACAAAACCTGAAAAATTACCTAATGCTCTTTCTATATCTAAACCACCAGCTACTTTCGTCCTCTTGTTTAAGCTTCATCTACAAGGATAAATGCATAAAGTTAAGGAAAGAACATAAAGAAAAAAGGCATTAACAAAAAGCAGAAAATAGTGAAAAAGCTGAAAAGTTTTCTATAATTGTTCGCTTCTGTTTTTCTGTTTTTTTCTCGAAAAAAACAGAAGCAGAAAACAGAAAAACAGAAGTGAAAAAAACACAGAAAAACAGAAGCAGAAAAACAGAACCCGGCTGCAGCCTTGATACAGACCCTCAAAGTTGAGGGGGTGAGCTCATTAGAGCGGGTGCTCCTATTAGAGGAAATACGGTAGATACTTTTATTTTAAAAAGTATCAAAATTTTTGAAAAAAGCGGGGCAAACTGGTCTATCCCCTATCTCCACAGTTTTCACTGCGATATGCGTATCTATATGCATAATACACAAAATTCAAATTATAAATGCAAAAAATTTCAAAAGCTTATTTCGTCCCGAACGCATTTAAACCTTTGAAATCGCCATGACCAGGAGGAGACGTGGTTTTTTAAATAAGAACATTGAACATTTCTATTAAAAAAGAAAACTAAAAATACAAACGATTTTATATGCTGAAAAAAGAACGTTTCTGTTTCAACAGGGCATATGACAACCCTGTGCTCAGACGATGCTAGGCCAGCGTACATTAGAACGGACTCAAACATCTTTTCAGACTGCAAAAAAATAAAAGACACTTTATGGTCCTTCCTACCCTGCGCCTGAACACAAGCCACAGAGAGAGTCTTATTGTCGTGCATAGCCAAAAGTTCAATGAAAACCGCACCATTTTTGAAAATTTTTGAAATTTTGAATTATTTAAATTTTGAAAATTTGTCAATGGCTTCCACGGACCAGTGAAATCCCAATCCAAATTTTTTTTTGTGGTTTTAGGCAACAATTAAAATAAGTTATCTAAAAACAGTTAATTGACAAAGAGAGTAATCTACCCAACTGTTTGTAAATAAAAAATTCAGTTGAATCTATAAAGAAAACTATAAAAGCGGGAATTTAAAAAATGGTGCAGTTTTTACTGGACACCCTCTAGAGCCAGAAGTTGCAAAAAAATCGACGGGGGACCAAGACCCACTTTTTTCGAATTGACTGGCCAATCCATAAAATTTTTTTTCGACGCTCTCCAAATTTACGTATTTCAGAGAGCCTATGCGAGAGCTGCTAACTTCAGAGAAGGACTACATTGACCACTTAAGGACTTGTATTGATGTGTATCTTAGGTCTTACCGCATGGCCGGCTCTTCCTGTCCCTCTTCTCTTCGCAACAAAGAAGTCGAGATTTTCGGCAACATTGAACAGCTTTATGATTTCCACTCTGGGTTGATTTTATGGAAATTCGGACCGCGTGAAAAACGAAATTTCGAATTTTCAGAACTTTTTTGAAGGAACTTATGAGTTACGAGAAAAACCCTGAAGATGTGGGCTATTGTTTTATTCAATGGATGGAACAGTTGAAAGAGCTGTATGCGGATTATTGCCTCAACAAGGATGAAAACAACCACATTATCTGCCTGCCAGAGGCTATTAAAATGTTTTCTGTAGGTTTTTTTAGAAACTTAAAAATATTAAAAAATAGCTCTGCCTTCTTTTAGGAAATCCGAGAAAGAAATAATCTGCCACATTCACACGATCTTCAGTCGATGGTGATTAAACCGGTGCAGAGGATCACTCGTTACAGACTTATGTTGGAGCAATTGATCAAAGGTTGCTCGGCAAACACTAAAGAAATAAAGGTTTGCGATATAATCAGGGTTGACACACAGTTAACTGGATTTTCCAACTTTTATGACCTTATTTCTTGTTTTTGTGCGAGTTTTTTTAATTTCACGAGTAAAAGCCTAGAATATTGGCTACATAATGGTATATAACAGGGCTGTACCGGATATCCGATATCCGACATGCGATATCCGGCACTTTTTGACATCCGATATCCGGTATCCGAAAAAATCGCTGAATTTCGGATAAATCGGATGAGCTCAGGCTTTTTACGATATTATTTTAAAGAATTTTTTTGAATTAATTTTTCTTTTTTTCGGTCATTTTATGCACAATCACTTTATCATTTTATCTGTTTTGCATTTCGAACCTCACATTTCCGTCTTTTCAGATGTCTAACGACCAAAAATGGGATGCATTTTTCGTAAGAAATGGAACCATAGTAAAGTGCAAAGCTGAGCATTGCGACTTCTCCGTTGATCTTGGGCCAAAGAAGGATAACCTTAGTGCTTACAACTTTGAATGTGAGTGCTGATTGTTTCACGTGTTGTTATGAAATTGTCTGAATAAAGCTTTATAAGAAATTTTTTTAAAAATATCCGGTATCCGACAACCGATATCCGGCACTTTTTCATATCCGATATCCGATCCGATATTTTTTGACATCCGGTACAGTCCTGGTATATAAACTTCTCAGTTAAGCTCACAAAAATGTATCTATTTTGAAAAAAAAATTGCATAAAACAAGAAATAAGGTCAAAACTTTGGAAAAATCGAGTTAACTGTGTGTCAACCCTATTAATTTTTAGAATGCAGGTGATTCGAACACCCCTTTTAAGTACAACACCCAGCTGGGTCTATATTTTTTGTTCCAAATTCAAAAATTTTCCCAAATTTTTTTGCGTCAGTAGGGTCGCAAAAAACTGTAAAGATACCGATTTCGCCGATCGTTTTGGTACAAGTTTTACCGTTAATACCCGGAGCTCTCAGCTCTCTAAGCTTGCCTGATTTCCAAGAAGAAGTGTTCTTATGTTGAGAGTTTTGGCTTTTAACAACATCGCTGACAACAAGCATCCGCAAAAAGGACCCAGAATCCTGTGATTTTCGGAAGCAGACTAACGGATAATATTGGGAAAAAGACTTTGAAATTAAAAAATTGTCAGACCCGGCTTATAGGGTGGCTCCAATGGATGTAGAAAGTCGAATGTCGAGGCCTTTGAGGTCCCGCACTTCTGCGAGTTTTCGTCATTTTTTAATTATGTAAAGCGATTTTATCTATTCTCAAGCTTCTTTCCACGAAAAAAATAACTTTCCAATAGTTGGACATAAAAAATGAAAATTTAAAATCGGACCACCCACCTCCGACTTCCTACCTCTGACTTCGATATCCGACATCCATTGGAGCCGAGCCTTTAGGGTCGAACTTGTGTGGTGCCGTTATATCGGAAAATAATTATTTTGAAGGATGCCTATGAAGTGGTAGTCAACATTCCAAAACTTGCCAATGATCGGATGCATCTAAAAAATTTTGACTCTTTTGAGGTTTTCTTTATAATTATTCACAACTTTTTTTAACTTATGTCGTCTAAATTCAGAAATACAGAGTGGGTGACTTCATCATGCAAGATTCCTTTGTAGTTTATGAGCCAAAGAGATACTTTAAACCAAACCGCGATCTTCAAGTCTTTTTGTTCGAGTCAAATATTGTGTTTACCAAGAAAGAAGAAATCGCTCCCAAAAAAATTCGATATGCCTACAAAGACAGCATCTTGGTGGGTGGTTGCTGAAGCACACATCTAACTTGCAATATTAATTTGCAGTTGTGTGAGCTTCATGTAGTCGAGCATGTGGAAGGCGACAACACAAAGTTTGGCCTTCGAAAAGGCAGTCAACCTCACCAAAACGATATGACCAGTGTGCTCAAAGCCAACAACGAAAACAGTCGGATGAGGTGGGTGAAAACTCTTAGAGACCTCAAAATGGACATGAAGAAATCCAGCATTATTGGTGTGTTTGATTTTCGGTTTTGCACAGATTATCAATTTCTTTCCTCCATTGTTCAGATGACCGTCTGCCAAATTTGAACCGCGTTTCTCAGGTGTCTAAGGACAGCAACACCACTGGTGAAGATCGTTACAGCATTGCCTCCACTTCTTCGGTTGGTATCTTAAGCCTATTCTATGATAAGACTGAAGGACCAATAAAAGCATATAAATGCTCTTTTTCGAAATGGAAAATAGAGAGCTTCAAAGTGGCACATAGAATTTAAAAATTTTCAGTTATCAATTTTGCTTGAAAAATGGGTTGAAATGCGTTCGTGGGTAAAATACCGATCTGTGCCTCTAACGAAAAATAGCATTTTTACAATATTTCCAGCAGATCTAACCAGTGTTGTAAATGATTTTTTCCGGCACCGGGCACCGCACCACGCACCAACCTTCAAAATCGCAGCACCGGGCACCGCACCGGCACCGGTGCCTTTACAACACTGGATCTAACTTATTTACGAGTAAACACCATAAATTTCAAAATAGTCAAAAAGCTGAATAAATCCAAAATTTGTCAATCTGTGAAAAAGTCAAAAATAGCAAAAAAAAATTAATGGGGGTTCATCCAGTGTTTTCGAAAATAACACCTACACATACTCAACGCTTTGCCCACAATTAAAAATACTCTGCACCTACACTTGAAACTGAACATACTCTACACCTACTGTTTAGCGTACTGTACGGTACAAAGGGCATAGGGGCGTTTCCGTTACTTTATGCAATTTTGCACAAAGTAACGGAAACGTCTTATAATAAATTTATATTTCGTGCATTTTCGCAATTTCCGCTTATTTTCCATTTCTTTTTCGTTGCTCTTTGCAAGTCTATGCATTCTCTAGAGCTCTTCTTTTTAACTGGCCAAGATATTGGTAATCCTCAACCAATCAAACCATTTTCTATCAACTGTTCTGGAATTTCGGGTTGTCGTTATGAGGAAGAAGAAGAATGAGAAATGCACATACGGAGTGGCTCACAGAGCACAAGAAAAGAATGCATGTTAATCTATTTCGGGGACACAGACATTTCGGAGCACTTGAGATTAACCACCTAATATGCTTTAGAAATTACAATAAATCGTTTTGTATAATCTATATCCAAGCTGAGAACTGTTTTGGTTTTGAATTGTTTATTTTATCGACACTGTTTTCTAAAGCTAACTAATTTATTAGTTCTTCTTTTGGCGATGCACCGACCGTCTCTTTCTCCGCTACTACTATGCACAATGTGAGCATTCCGTCCAGAACACTCAATCTCCTCGCCGCTGCTATGTAGAGGCGAGGACTTTATGAGAGGCGAGGACTCGAGGACCCCAAACTTTATTCACCATTAAAAACAATAACAACTGGCAAACAAACGGTTAAACCACAAAAACAAACTATTTTCAATATTTTTCATTCAAGTACAACATCAAAGTGTGGGGATGGTGACTGAGTGTGCCTGATCATCACTGTATGCGCGTCCGGCTTGAAAGAAGTATCGACCAGAATAAAAAAATTACATGACTATAAACGAGAGAATCCAAATAAAAGCATCAACCACTTCGAAATCTGCTGAGTAGAAGGAAAATGGAGACTTCATTTCCGGCTAGTAAAGGACGGCATTGATCCGGTATCCATCCGACTCCTTCCCCACTCCTTCGGCTTTCGGTGCCTAGCGACGTACTGAAGAACTTCTCCTGGAATTGCAAAGGCTGATGCAAATTTGTCTTCCCGGCTTGCTTGCAGGTAATCCATTGGGTCCTTGCGCACTCGGAGGTGGTAATTTTCAGTTCCGTCGACGTGGTGTGCGATGCTTCTGAAATTAGTTTGTGACCCCTCTTTTGAAGTGCTCCTCGGGGTATTCACTACGGAGAAAGTCAACTGTACACGTGTTAGTAAATAATTTTACGCATCAATATTGCATCGGGATTGTAGAACATGTCAATAATAACAACAGGAATGATAGACTACAGGGTGTCCGCAATTTACGCGCACATCAAAAAACCCGTCTAGGTAGCTATCCGCCCAGTCAATTTTTTTAACAATGACCGTCACAGCAAAACCAGTAATAAGAACAGACTTCGGATTCTTCTTTATTCGTGCACCAATAAACAATGGTCAAGTTAAGTTACAGCTAAGACATAGTAAATGATTTTAAACCTGCTTTTCGTCCTTAACACGAGAATTCCTGACTGTATTAAACCCGTAATTTTTTTCTCTCTTGCCGTTTTGTTAGCTTTCACGATAATTTGTTGTTGCTTATTTTTTATATGAGTGCAACTTTCGAGAAGTCTAGCTGGTGTGCAACTCTGGAATTTACCCCAAACAAAATCTGGAGTGGTTTCTACCAGGTTCATTGTGCAATTCTGATTCTACGAAATTACTATCATCCTTCGAGAAATCGTCAAAATAAAAAAAAACAATATAAATTTTTATTTTTTTGTATTTTAAAATTCTCGCTCGAATATGGAATTTAAATTGTTACTAAAAATCGCTCTCCCAATTATGATACCCAACTTTCCATCCTCTAAATACTTTCAGTTGTAATTATCAAAAATTCAAACTATTTGTTCCACCCAATATTTGCACTCATTTGTTAAACACAGCAAGACTTATATCACATACGTATACCCTCCAGTCTCTGCTGGCAGCTCTTTTTGCTGGCGACTATTTCTCAACCAGCCAGGGACACCTGACACTGCTGCTGCTGCCTTGATCCTCCAATTGATGACAACAGCTCAAGGCTGGTTTTCGCCATTCACTCACTCCATCGATTGGTTGTCCCTGCTACTACTCACAAATCATATATAAGTCTATTGCCAAACATGGATACTGACCCCATGACCAGTTCGCAGCACTCCAGCCAGTCATTCAACCTGTTGACCCAAAGCCCTCCTCATTCGCCATTTTCTCGGCTAGCCGCTTTTACCAGAAGGATGTCCCAGCGACGAAGAAGTAGAAGAAGACAAGCCACCCGTGAATCTAGGTCAGAGTGCGGAGAGGAACTGGTGAAGACCAGGCCGCAACGGCCAACCAGATTTGCCTCCATTAGGCGCATCTCAAAGATGTTACAACAGTGGAGGAGGGAGGTGCAACAACAATTCCACAGGCACTCTTCTGCAGCTGGCAACAGCACAGATGAGGAGTCTCTAGACTCAGGGGAGACAACCACCAAGGCTAAGCAGATTGAGCAATACTGGCACAGGAGGGTGAGTTCCCACGCTTTAGCACCTAATTTAGATGGTTTGGATTTGAAAGCAACTAGCAAGCCCATTTTAGCCCGTTTGCGCTTTTTGAGTTGTTGTCTGAACTGTTATCCTTTTGCGCGATAAACACTTTTTTATCCCAATCTCCCAATCTTGCTTGCTGTTTTCACAAAAATTCTGCCAGTAGAGTGATTTTGCATTTGCAAGCTATAAATTTAAAAATCTTTCATTTTTATGAGCTCAACTTTTTGCATAGCCATTTTTAGTCTTTTTATTCGAAAAACAAAATAATGCAGTCGAGCACCGATAATACGTCACCCCCTCAAGTTCGACCTCCAACTGGACGACTACCGATTAGTCACTATTCTCGACATAACTTTTGATTAAAAATAGACAATTTTGATGGTAAAAGTACGAAAATGTCTTCCTAAATCCGTTGAGATCGGTTTGAAAAAAAATCAGGGAGCTGAGGTATTCTTCAAAGTAGGTAAGTGGTACAAATTTTCTAGGTGGCTTATTAAAAAATGGCTATACAGTCGAGTCCCGCTAACCCGGCACCCCCAGTAACCCGGCACCCTAAGACTGGTCCCGTCCAATAAAAATTACCTCCAATAAACCGACATCTATCATAGTTTACAACATTTTTCAATTTGCGTCAATTTTTTCTGTATGCGGTAGGCCCCAGTATTCAAAACTATGCTCAACATCTTCTTGTTAGTGTGACCTTTTCCATTAGTAGCCCTCTTTTTTTCCCTTCCCCTCCCTATACAACCCTTTACCCCTCTTAAAATAGTTGAATAAAGGGTGATTATATAGAGGGTCGATTAAGGCCCGATAAAATAATACCACCGCTAACCCGGCACTTTTTGCCGGTCCCAGTGGTGCCGGGTTAGCGGGACTCGACTGTATCTTAGCTCCTTGGTTTGTTTGGATCTGGTTCGTACGTATTCAGTGGATTCAACAGATTTGTATTTGGGGGGACAATTTAGGGGCGACTTTTTACAAACTTTCACCGTAAAATTGTCGATTTTTCGTCAAATGTTCCAAAAATTACGTCAAAAATGGTCACAAATCGATACTTAGCTGGCTCTGACACGTTTTTCACCTCAATTTTTTATGAATTTTTGTTAGTTATCCTTCGTGGGTCTTGTCCAAAGTATTGCAGGGATTCTGGGTTTTCAGTCATTTCTGTGAGTTATTCATTTCTGCAATTACATTTTTGACATAAGCACAGCGTTTTCATCACCTTTTTTACAAAACTTTTCATGGGCAAAACTATGGTCCTTTTTAGAAACGACTGATAAAATCGGAATCCGTGCGGATTTAGAAGTAGATTGCCAAAACAGAACTGGTAAAACCCAAAAACTACAAAATGAATCACACCCTACTGGCGGAGCTTGTGGTGGCATATTATCGAAACTATTTTGTGTTGTAGCGTCTTTTGTTTGCGCTATTCAAACTAAAGCTAGCCAGCCAACTCATCTTTACGGCAAAACTACTTATCCTACTCCTTGTTTTAGTAAAATATACTGCTGCTATCCAAACACGTTAGGGCAATCCCCATTATTGAATTTGAGTAGTATTTTATTCTCAATAGCTGTTTCAACTAAATTACTTTCTCTTCTTTTGCAAACCTTTATTCTAGTCAAGAGCAAACACTCACACAGTTCTTTTTCACCATCCCGAAAAATGACATCTTGTGGGTTAACATGTGTGCCCCAACATACAGCTAGCTGTTTGTTCTGCTGCCTCCCTCCCTCCCTCACTCTCCCCTATCAATGGCTAATCCTGGGCGTTAGAGAGAGGAGGATGGCTGGCTCACTCACCCACTTCCTGCCAGTTGTTCAAATGCGCTGCCTGCCTGCCTGCTGCTGCTTTATAATAACACCAGGACAACGGCGAGGGAGCTCTAACTTATGCTGGTTGTTGTCGTTAATAATTAAACGGATGGATTGTCGACGACGCCCATTGTTTCAAGCACTCACCTTTTTAGGTGTGCAAATTGCCTCTCTTTTTCCCCATTACTTTTGCTTAGGCTCAATAAATTGTGAGTTGTTTTAAGAGCTTGCCAATTTCGCACACCTCCTTCAATGGCTTTTTGTGGATGTGAATGAATTAGGTTTTATGTCGAGTTTTGTGCACCAAATGGAGACCTTTAGTTTGAAATTCCGTCAATTTTTTCACCGTTTCATAACGTATAACCTTTATTAGTAATTCACCTCCCGACAAAATGTATCCGAAATAACTTGATTTCCAACTTCCTTTTGGGTGTTATTTAATTTTGCCCGCTAATTTAAAATTCACATTTATCTTTGAATTTTTGTGGTATCATTGTTTTTATTATTTTTTGCATTATAGTGTAGACCAGTGCCCAAATGCATAAAAAATTCGGACCAATTTTGAAATTTCGATTTTTTGCGTTTCCGGAGGTTTTCAGTTTGGCATTGTATTCAGGACACGATTTCTAGAGACAGAAATTTTCAAAAATGCGATGTGCGATATTTTCAGCAGTGAGTATTTGCGTTTTTCGATATTTTCAGAAAAATCGCTCCGATTAAAAAATCGGATCATTATGCATTTGGGCACAGGAGCTTAGTTTTCCAACAAGCTATCAAACTCTATTGGATGAATTTAGAAATGTAGAAATTCAGAGTTTGAAAAAATAACAAAAACAATAAAATTTATTTTATTCAAACCTTCAAATCTCTAAATTAATGAAAATTTTAAAAAATGTTTGATAGCTCTTTAGAAAGCTGAGATTTCGGGCTACACGATTATGTAATTTTGCTTGACTTTTTTGCGACCGGCTTTCTTCTTTCTCTTTTGCTTAACACTCTTTGTAAGCTTTCGCGTCATTGTGAAGCAGGTAGTACATTTTGTCACTTTTGGGTAGAAAACATCGGAGGGTATACGTTAGATTAAATTTTTGAACACCAGTGGTATCTACTGCGTCACCCAACATTTTTGGTGAGCTTGCTGAACATTGGAAAATTTAGAGAAAATGCTAAAAAAAAGTTTAAAAGTACCTGGAAGTGCTGAATTCGTTCTCGATTTGGCTATATTGAAAAACACTTTTAAGCTAGCTTTTTGTGCCCATAATTTCATTCGAGTTTCAGGCCAACCTGCACAATTGTGAACAGCTCGAAAAGGGTTTTGACCACTTTTTAGTGCTTCTCGACCCCTAAAACCCCTAGAAAACGTGTTTCCAGGTGGGAGACGGCAATTTTTGGGGAAAAAATTTTTGACCATTTTTGGCCTAAACCATGATACCCCTAAACCATGGTACCCGTTGCCCCCCCTGTAGTCAAAAAAAGTGCAAATTTTTGACGAACACTCTTGCTCTAATAAATCTGATTCTTTCTTCACTCATATTAGGAAAATGTCGCTGATAAAAAGGGCATCTTGACACCAAAAAAAGATAGGGTTTGAACATAGTTTTGGATACTGGGGCCTACCGCATAAATAAACTCTGGTATGCATGTTTTTTCGTGCATCCAGAGTCACTTTCGAGTGATTTGTGTCTAAGGTATGTGGGTGTGCGCATCTCAGCCCCAAGCAACCAAGCCCCCCGCCCCACCCTTCCCCCTGCCCTCCGAAGGCGCAGGGGGCTTGGTTGGTTAGAGATGCGCGCACTCACTTACCTTAACATAATTACCATATTACCATAATTAAGATAATTACCTTAGACATAATTCCGAGCAAGACTCTCGATCAAAATGCATCTAGAGGCTCTTTTTGACAAGCCCTGTGTTGAAAAACATGGTATAACAGGCAAAACAGCAAAATAGGATATCATGGTTTTAGCCAAAAATGTTCAAAATTTTTTTCCCCCAAAATTGCCGTCTCCCACCTGGAAACACGTTTTCTAGGGGTTTTAGGGGTCGAGAAGCACGAAAAAGTGGTCAAAACCCCTTTTTCGAGCTGTTCACAATTGTGCATTCCAGCCGAGTTTCAAACCAAATAATACGGGTTCATCGATTTCTAGTCCTCAAATTAATAGTTTTTTTAAACAAGTGTAGTAGTTGAGTGCTACAAAATCACTCAAAACACATCTACAACCACTGGCCAATCTAAATAATGGTGGGTAATCACTTAAATGGCTTCCTATAATTGGGACCCAAGTTCATGGTTCACTAAGCTTACCTACTCTTACTAATCTAACTTGGCCTGTTGCTCTAGATAAGTAGGAGAATTGCTTCAGGGCTCTATTGCATATTAATTGGGTGGGGGGATGGAGGGGGGCTGTTTAATCCTGTATTAATTGCTTTTGTTGTAGTATCTCTAACAGACTGGCCATAGTATGCATTGCTTTTCCCTTTCTTTACGTATGTTCTCTCTTTCCCCTTTTAATACCCCTTTTCACAAAAATAGGGGTGAGGGAATGTGGTGGTGGTTAGCAGCAGAAGCACTCTGCATTATTCATTGTGGGAATTCAGGCAACAACAACTACGAGATTCCCCTCACTGCTCGCCTCTTTGCCACCACCAACGGTTTTGATCTTTCAAAATAAAAAATTTCTGAGTTATTGGAAGTGCTACTTCAACTAAATTGCTGCTGTAATCAATGTTTTGTCGGTTAAAAGTGCAAGAAAACCGTTGGTGGCGTTTCTTGTTTTACTGAATTTTTCCTAAAAAGGAAAAATTGGTCGTTTTTGTAGCACAACACTTTGCTACCGCAAATTTTTTTTATATCACAAAAATCTCTGGTCACCTTCTTTTCTTGGTTTCAAAGTGAGAAAGAATCAAATTGAAATGCCCTGTCAGATTATGTGTTTCTCCTGTCAAATGTATTACTTCCGTCTAATTTTTTAAAATTATTATTATCCACAGTGTCTTTTTAGTGACTATATTTCATTGTTTGGTGTAGCATGTAGCCCTAAAATTCTAGTTTCTTGTGAGATATCAACTCGATCAATGAAATTTGGGAGTACAATTGGTTTTGAAAAAATTAAAGAATTAATTTGACAGAAAATTTTCCATCAATGGAAATTAAAAAAAATTTATTTTAATTTTTAGCCAATTTAAACTTTATTAGAAAATAGAATCGGGTACTTATACGGTCCCCCATATTGGAATTTTTTTCAAAAACAGGTTTTAACCATTTCTAAGCAATTCTTACACGCTAAAACCGATAAAAACGTTGTTTCCACACTTTCATCAAAAATTTTGACTTTTTTAGATTTTCTACCTGCCTGCCTGACGAAGGCAGGCAGGTAGGCAGGCTGCCGAACCCAAGTTCACGGTTCCCTAAGCTTACCTACTCTTACTAATCTCATTCGGCCTGTTGCTCTAGATAAGTAGGAGCCCTGCTTCAGGGCTCTATTGCATATTTATTTGCATATCTACCTGCCTGCCGAAGGTACGCAGGTAGATATAGGTAGAAAATCTAGGTAGAAAATCTAAAAAAGTCAAAATTTTTGATGGAAAGTGGTCGGAAACAACGTTTTTATCGGTTTTAGCGTGTAAGAATTGCTTAGAAATGGTTAAAACCTGTTTTTGAAAAAATTCCGATATAGGGGGGGGGACCGTATAAGTACCTAGAATCGTAGGGCTATACGCTTTTTAAACCCATACCTGCACGGGCGCCGCCGCCTGGCGCCAAGTTGCTGCAAAAGTTTGCTAGGCTAGCGCTCTTATACATCCTTTTTAAAAATATTTGCTTTTTTCCGGATCCCAAATCTTTTTATATTTGAGGTTTTACTTAAAATTTTCTTTCGCTTTAAAATGGCAATAAGCACTGGTTAAATGACCCATTTCCTTCAAAAATGGTCAAAATGTTCTTTTTGATAAAAAAAATCTAATTTTTTGATATTCATATTGCCATTTTTTGTATTCATTTAGATGACCATAAAGCTTAAGAAGCCAAAAAAGTCTAAGTGCTGCTAGGAAATAGTGTCACATGTTTTTTGTTTTAGCTTTGCTCCTTAATTTCACGTCTTTTTGCACTTTTGTCTATTGCGAGAATAGTGAATGAATATGTAAAAACTAACTGTTTGTAAATTGTGGTGCTGGTTGTGAACAAGAGCATGCTGGGCTACTCCAAGTCCTTTCGGGGCTCTATTCGCTCCAAGACCGAAAACTTGTATGATAGGGCTAGAAAGAAGTTGACCTCATCGTTTCGTGGTGCCGACCAGCACTCTAGGAGAAGAAAGTCCAAGGTATTTGCCTGAAAGTGGAATGTCCACCATTTGCTTTAGAATTGTGTAAATTTGAGCTTGCGGAGCTCGATATAACACGTTTTTCTTGGCACGAATTGAGTCTAAATAAAACATTTCCCCAAAAAAATTAGATATTAGTCAAAAAATAATCAGTTAATCCCTAATATTTTCAGAAATTGGCCGACATTTTGGAATATTTTTAAAATTTTCTGATGCAGTCGGGTTTCCACATAGTCGCATCTTTATATAGTGGCATCATTTTTCGGCTCTTTGGGAAGCCACTTTGAGGGTACATGGTCCGGGCCAAGGGCTGACCCTTTGTATATCAAGAAATATATATCTTGAAGACATATATCCTTGTATGATTCAAATAGAGCCAACCCCTCTGATTCAAAACCACTCGTAGCTCATGACTTGGCAACTTGCCTGAGATGAATTTTAAGTGGGTTAAAAACGCAATTACTTCTCATTTGTACAGTCATCTGTTATCTCACACTCAAAGACTACGGTTAAACGGGTGTCGGATGACTGGCAAATCTCATGGTGTATAAAAGTGTCGGTTAAAAACGGATAAAATTACCAACCAGGTGTCATGGAAATCGGATGACTAGACAAAATCGGGGTGTATCCGACACTCAAAGGGAGGACCGCCCTTATGGTGTCGGTTAAAAGAGGTGTCGGATGACTGGGGTGTAGGTTTACCAGGCCAACCAAATCGGGCTCATGGTGTCGGATAAAAGAGGGTGTCGGTTAACTGGGGTGTCGGATAACCCAGGTTTGACTGTATATCTCTTGATGGTTCTTTATGAAACAAAACTCAAAATATAAATGGGCAGTTAAATTATTTGCATGTTGTTCCAAGCCCTAACAAAAGAACAAAATTTCACAATAGTAGCAGCAATGTAGTATTTTCCCCAGCCTTGCAATGTTAATTTTAATCATTTTTATACCTCTTCTCCATTGCAAGCAGGCAGCTCCTTTTTCACCTGTTACAGTTACCACCAAGAGATATAGATATATATCCTCAAGATATATATTTCTTGATATATAAAGGGTCAGCCCTTGGCCCGGACCATGTACCCCCAAAGGGGCTTCCTGTTGAAGCAGGTTGCCTGCCGAAGGCAGGCAGGTAGAAAATCTAAAAAGGTCAAAAAATTTTGATGGAAAGTGGTCGGAAACAGTTTTTATGGTTCTTTATGAAACAAGCATGACGTGGCGAAGGGGGAGGAGTTCTGTTTGTCCCCAGTTGATCGACTCGGTTATTTGACAAAAATCTGAGGTGTTCCGCTTCAGAGAGTTGCTTGAATTCATCGTTTCAAAAACTGGAATAATAAAATATAATCAGCAAACAGAATACAGTCAACTATAGATAAACTGTCTCTCTGAAAGAGCCTCATGGGTTAGGAGTTATTGCAAAGGGTCATGGAAACAACCGAAAATACAGAAAAGTAAACAAAAAGACAATAAATAAAAGTTAAAAAAAAATTACTAAATTCTACAAACAGTGAAAAATTGTCTTGTAGCCAAAAAACTGCCAAAACCAATGCTATTGATTTCGGTATTCAAATTTGAACAAATTGAACAAACTCCTGTCAAATCGCAAACATGCTTATTTTCTTCGCATTTCTTGACACTCAAACCAACTTAAACAACTTTTAAATATTAGGTTGTGTCAAAAGTTCTGTCGTGTTTGCCTTGGTCCCCTGTTGTATTTTAGCGCAATTTCAAAAGTTTATGTTCATCATTTTTGAAGCTCAGTAATTTATCACAACACAAACGGACTTCACAAATTTGTTTCCATTGTTTCCATTTAGCCCAGCATCGAAGAGAAAGCATGACGTGGCGAATATGATTGATGTCCATCTGAAAACAATAAAACAGTACAGAGGTTAACATGCAAGTCACAAAAATGAATTACTGAGCTTCAAAAATGATGAGCATAAACTTTTGAAATTGCGCTAAAATACAACAGGGGGACCAAGGCAAACACGACACAACTTTTGACACAACCTAATATTATGCGAAATATCTATAGAGGCTGTCCTGTTGTCACAAACAATAGGCGACAAAAGCATAATGAGAAAATAGCAAAAAAATAAAATTAAAATTTGTTCTAAATAATACAGCAAATGTGTGATTGATTAGTTGAATTTGCAGCAGCATGCAGAGCACTACCTCATAGCCGAAGACTTCAATGCGGATAGTGGGGGAGCATCAGGTAGTGAGGAAACTGGTCAATTGTCAGTAAGGGCGGGTCAGAGGGTGGAGGTGGGTGGTGCCGCTCCGAAACACTCCAATATTAATTTTTTTGCAGATTTTGGACAGGTTTGCACTGACTGAAAACCAAGAGTTTGTGGCAGTAGCAGTGGTAGAGGAGGAAAGTGGAGTGGCTGGCCAATCCAGAGGCTATGTCCCTTCCAAGATTCTGCTAGCTGTCGACCCTACATCCCCCGGTGCACAACCAGGTAGGTTCCCTTTACAGTCATCCACATGTCAATGTGTTGATTTGCAACAAGGTCTAGGACACACACGGCATCTGTGTGTCCTTATGTTATTTTTTCAGTAAATACTTTTGGGTACTGTTTTTAAAACACCATGAATGACATTCACTTTTCGGTACTTTTCTTTAATGGTTCATTTTAACATTATGGACTACCGCATTTACTCTGATAGTATTCTGATAGTAATTTTCAACCACCTACTTGGGGGAGGGGCTACTATTAGAGGGAGGCGAAATCGGCCTAAATAGGCCGATTTGGAGGGGGAGGGGGGCGCTTTGCTACTATTTTACAACCTCCTTCCAGGGGGGGGACTACTAATAGAGGAGGGCGGTTACAATTAGAGGGGTCTACTATTAGAGTAAATACGGTAGATCAGTCAGATTTAACGACTTCAGTATAGAATCCCCACGCAGAAGGATCAGATGGAGAAAATAACCTATTCGTGTTTCGCGACCCCTATTTTATGAGAAAGCCGAGTGTTTTTTTTAATTCGGAGCAAAAATTTTTTTTCGAAACACAGGGGGTTTTTTTAGTCAAAGGTTTTTTTAGTACCATGGTCTTTTTAGTCGACATTTCATAATTTAAATTGGCGCCTTTTGAATTTTTAAAGGGAATAATGGCTGTATTATGATGGAAAGTGAATAAAAAAGGACCAGTTTTATGGCAAAATGATAAAAAAAAAGATGATTGTATTTTTTGGCTGTCTTACCATGTTTTTCAACATGGGTCGTGGCAAAAAGAGACTCTATATGCATTTTATGATCAAGAGTCTAATTTCTGAAAAATGCCCGCTAATTTTTTTTCGAAAAATCTTTTTCATAAATTAGCGGGCATTTTTAAGAGATTAGCGGGCAGAATTAAATACCACCCTTTGGACATCCGGTTGGATCAAGTAGTGCTGTTGAACCCTTTTTTGTCCGGAAATACGAATTGTACAAAAGGCTAGACACAAAGGGCAAAGACCAAATCAGGGCAGACCGTGGAAGACCAAACCAGATCAGTCCGGTCTGATACGGTTTAGACTAAATTACGAATATTTTTTTCGTATTAGAGAAATTTTGCGGGAATTCAAATTTTATGGTCTGAAAATGGGTAAATTAATCTTAGTTCAGTGTTGCCAAAAGTCACTGGAAATTTGTTTGTCAGGGGTTATCACTATTTTGATGTGCGTAATCGCTTTTTCGTAAAAAGTTTACCTCCCCTTTAGTAAACCCTTTCAAAAACAAATTTTCAGTGGCTTTTGCCCATTTTGGACTGAGATTATGACCCATTTATAGATGTTTGAAAATCTTTTTTCAGACCAGAAAATTTGAATTCCCGCAAAATTTCTCTAATCCGAACAAAAGTATTCGTAATTCAGCGTAGACCGAGTCAGACCGCTTCGATCCGGCCTGATCTGATCTGGTCTTCCACGGTCTGGTCTGATCGGTGTGGTCTTGTTCATTGCCCACCTCTGGCTATACGTCTGATTACTACAAAATTGTAACTCTCTTTATTATAAATTGCTTGGCCTTTTTTATTTTTTTCGATAATTTCTTGCCCGAAAGGTTAAATGGAGAGTAGCACTAAAGTTTAGTTGGCTGGCTAGTAATTAAAGTAATAGTGTTTGTGTTATATCATCCTCACCTCTTCACTAAATTAAATAGTTGTGCGCACCCCTCAACAAATGTGCTGGATAAACTCAAGGCAAACACAACCACCAGCACAATATCTGTAATGAAAGAAAAGAGGGGAAATTGAGTCTCAAAATTGAGTCTTCTTCCCTCAATAATTCCCCTCCTGACTTTGCTGCTCTGTTTATTTGTTTTTTTCTTCTTCTAAGACAGTGGATAGGCATTCAAGCAGGGCTGCTCAGTAACAGCAGATGAGTTTTAGCTTCACCTCTTTTTTGTTTGAGCTTCTTAAATCCACATCTTCAAATAGGGGTAATGAAACTGCTGCTGCAAGGGCCCCCAGCGCAGCAGCTAATACCCCCTTGCAGGCTATCCGATCCTCAGGCACATCTTTGATAAGCCACCAAAGAGTTGCTGTTGTTGTTTTTGAAGTATTAGGTGGAGTGTGTGTTTGCAAAGCTTATTAAGTCTGTTTATTAAAAAAAGTCAGGTTGGCCCTATTCCAGAATTTATTTGTTTGCTTCGGTCACCGCTGTTATTATTTTTTGTTGGTTGGGAATTAGAATCTCGGTACAGTGGAGTCCTCCTATAAGGCCACTCCCTCAATTTCGTTCCCTTTCCGGTCCGACTATTTTTTTTACCATGATTTTGTCTTTTGCGAAATTGATACTCCAGTCTACTCCAAAAGGTTGATGTGCCAAAAGAATTCTGATTTTACTGGTCGTTTTTGGCGATAAGACCCGCGGTTTCTGCTATAAAGCTACCCTCTATTGAAAATAAGGTAGCGTTGTAACTGAAACCTTCAGTTTTATCGGCAAGAATATTGTTATTTTCAGAAACGACTGGTAAAATCAGAATCCTATGATATTTTAGACTAGACTGGCGGATCGATTTATGCAAAAGACTGCAAAAATCGAGTTGAAAAAATAGTTAAACCCTAGATTTGAATGAACTTGAGGGAGTGGCGTTATGAAGGTAGTCGACTTTACAGTTGAGTTCCGTTTCCTAGGAGCACTTGCACCCCGTCCCCTCACTCAATTGCAACCCTTGCACCTATTTTAACATTTACGTATTTGGCCTGTTGAAAAGAGGGCTTTTACAGGTTACATTGCTAGTCCAAAATATGCCTTGTCCCTCTGTTGTTTTTTCTATCAAAAAAGCCTTACTTCAAAAACAAATTTTTGACAAAACAACAGGCTAACTACAAGGCATATTTTGACACGGATTCTCCACTAGCGCTAGATGACAAATACTGTATTTCTTCTAATTGCTGCACAGTTCCAATTACTGCACTTTCAACTTTAAAAAGACTTAAATCTCGGAGCAGAGTTAAATATTTTGCTAAGCGGTTCGAAAAATTTTAAAAATCCCACGAGCTCTACCATTTCCACTTTTTCGAACTTGGTTTCACCCGAAAATCTCTAGATCGAAATAGAAAATTTCCAATTTTCAGGTGATTGTGGTTGAAGCGCACATGTGCGGCAATTAGAAGAAATACGGTAGACACAACAAAGTTTTGCTCGTTGTAAGCTAGCGGAGGAGTTGCCCTCAGTATAAGAGGAGTGGCTTATAGCGGTGTATTACCATGTTATGGAGACCACTTTGGCCGATCGTTTTAAGCAGACCACCTAGATTTATTTTGTGGGTTTTTTCTTAAATGAAAAAAAGTTTGCAATTTCTAGAGGATCCAGATTGGACTTTATTGACAACTAAGACATATCCTTTCTGTGTTCCCTGTTCCATTTAGTGAGCTTCTCGAAAACCTTTTTTCAGTGGGACAAAACAGAGAAGATGTAAAAGACAAACTGTTCTGCTAATAACCACATCGTGTCTCTGACTCACCTGCCTACTGAGCCAAGCAACAGCTTGCTAGGTAGCTGGCTGGCAGGGGCGATAGCAGTGAGAGGGGCAGTGCCCTCCTCTCCTTCAATTATGCCTCCATTTATGGCAAAGGAGGGCATAACAAAAAAGCAATCCTTGTTTGTGCAGGACTTAACACGGCTTCTTCTCTTTACTTTTTTTTTTGCTGATTTCACATCCAATAAAATTTGCACACACCGCTTTTGCCACCACCAGTTCCTAGGGGTTATCCAGGCAATCATGGTGCTAGCTTCTCTGAACTTTTCTGCTGTTACTGCCATTGTTGGTGATGATTGTGTTAAGACGGGAGAAGGGTCTGAATACTCAGACTTTTGCTCCTGCAAAAGCTACTAATAAATCTTTTGTTAGCTTGTCTTTTGGCAATTATCGGTAATGCTTTTGGCTACTTTTATAGATTTTCATTCTGTTCATTTTGAAACAAAATTTCGGTGGTTTTCATAATTTATTTATTATTTTTATTATTAACTAAACATTTTGATCTATCTGCAAATGATCTGCGTTTTGGCGTCTGTACTTTGGGGGAGCCACTAATTTTTCACTATAAATTTCTTTATGTTGACTATGATGACCATAGTAATTTCAATAACCGGCCCTATTGACCTATCCGGGGCCATTTTTCCCTTTGGTCCCCCCTTTGGTTTTTTTTGAAAATTTTGATGTGAAATTTGTGAACATTGTGAACACAAATTGAGCCTAGGCCTAACCCTGGAGACATTTTGAAATATTTCACATCAAAATTTTCAAAAACCAAAGGGGGGACCAAAGGGAAAAATGGCCCCGGATAGGTCAACAGTGCCCAATAACCTATGTAAATATTTTATAAAGGAATTATAGAAATTATGTCGATAAAGTGATTATGGTCGATTTGATCACCATAATCAACTTGATCATCTTATAAAATTTAAAAAATACACGCTAAAAAGAGGTTTTGGTTTGATGGCCGAGGTAGGATCTCTATATAGTATTTGGGACGGGTGGGTGGTTAACGCATTTGAGTACATGTTTGGTCACAAAGGAAAACTTTTTTTAGTGTAATAATTTTATTTGCATGTTTATGCTCATTCGAAAGTTTGCCCTTTAATGGCGTTGTTAATTGATGCCTTCGCAAATCAGATTTTGAAAATTTTTGTGAAAAATCACCAGAAAGCTTCTTTTGCCCTTTCAAAGTGAAAAGTGGATTTATATTTGAATTTCAAAATACGATATAGGCGCCGATAGGCACCTGCTGTCCCTTGTATATAATAAGATGGTTGTCATTTGAAATTTTGACACACCTAGTTCATATCTCGCCAATTAAGTATTTTTTAAATTCTGTTTACAAAGAAACCGTTTCAACTGTCCCCTGCAAACCCTACTTTAAAATGGTGGTTCTTATCCTTTATCCCGACCCACCCTAATTTAAAAGAGTACCGGAACGTGGAAAATAGCCTAAAAGTATGGAAATTGAACAAATTTTTGTCAGCTTGGTCTTACTGCACAAAGAAACTCTGGTATGCATGCATGTTTTATGCCGCCAAAAAGGCGAGTCAACTTATTTGTGTCAAAATAAAAATAAAGTCAAAACTTGGGTGGGGTCGGGACAAAGGATAAGAACCAAATTGGTCTTAAAATGTTTGCGCCTTTTTATGTGCTTAATACAAAAAGCGGTACTTCTTCGGTCGCCCCCTAAATTTTTGAAAATTGACACAAATTGACGTCATAAACTACTTTTTATACAACAAACATTCCTAAACAGTTTTTGATTTAAAATTTTTACTTTTCTCAAAAAAAAGTTGCCTTTAACCTAAAAATTTATTTGGCGGTTACCGACCGAAGAAGTAGCCGAAAAACAGGCGAACATTTGACATAATTTGCAAAATATTATGCTAAAATGTGGTTGGTATTAATGACAAGAAAAACACAGGCCAGTGAGTTTTTAAAGACAGTGCATCAGAGAGAAAATTGCCCTCATGTAGGGGATCATCACTCACAAGTGCAAACGCTAAAGATCTCCATAGTTAATGCACAACAAACGTGTGTGTTCAATCGGTCCCAAAATAGATACTTTTGTTGACTCCAAACTAATTATTGGGGACAGGAAACTGGCAGTCAGGATTAGCCCTTGTTCTCATAGATCTTAATGAATGAACTTTCACTGGTTTGGCCACAGACCAAACTAATTAATAATTGATTATTAGCAGCTAGAGTGCTGCGGACAAGCATACTCTTTCCAGATATATATATTTTTTTTATTTGGCAATAGTTAGGGTTCTTGTCTTGCTTCTGAAACTAGTAATGCCAGCCAAGTTCAGTTGGAGAAATAGGATAGATAGAATAATAGATAACTTCTTTTGCTAAAACTTTTGTAAATTTAATACAGTCGAACCTCGGTTATACGCCACCCTAATGTCGACGACCCGCACAGTCAACCTTGGTTAACCACGACAAATTAATTTTGCATTTCAAATTAACAAGTCCAAAACATCAAATTTGAATTACCGCCACTTTTTTAAGTCCTATATTCTCTCTTTTTTCCATGGTTCTCAAAACCATGGTGTGACAAATCGATAAATTTATCGATTTGTCACACCATGCTCAAAACATACAAAATACCAAGATCTATACAAAATTTTCAGCCAAGATTTTGTATAGATTTTGGCATTTTGTAGGTTTTGAGAACCATGCCTTCAGTAGCATTCATTGTTATAGACTGTAACAATAATTATTGGATGCTACCTGAAAATCGGAAAACAATGATTTGATCAAAATACAGGATATACAAACCTATACAAAATCTATACAAAATTTCTAGTCAAATTTCGTATAGATTTTGGCATTTGCAGGTTTTGAGAACCATGCTTTTTTCTCTCACATCATGTGTTATTTTGTTTTTTCATGGATTCAGCATTTTATTTGTAGAGTCGACGCTCTCACTTAGGTCAGAAGTTTGTTCCCGCCTCGTGTCTGATACCCTTTTTACCTCAATTTTTCAAGACTTTTTCCAGTTCTGTTATGACAGTCTTGTCCCAAATATAGTAAGGAATCCGATTTCGCAGATCGTTTTTCAGAAACCCCAAATTTTTTGCTCTAAAAAGCAAAAGCTCTCACTTAGGACAGACTCTTTCGAAAATCCCTGTTTTTAACCGAGTTTTTTTTAGAGCAAAAAAATTTTGGGTTTCTAAAAAAAGGATCGGCTAACTCGGAATCCTTGCAATATTTGGGACCAGAGTGTCAAAACAGAACTGTCAAAAGTCTTGAAAACTTGAGGTGAAAAAGGTATCAAACCCGGTAAGTTGGCCCCAGTGTCCTAAGTGAAATCGTCGACTGTAGATGAACCTCATTTAACCGCCACTTTAATGTTGAAATGAATTTTCGACCTCGGTTATACGCCACTCGGTTATACGCCACTCTAAGGTCGGTCCCTTGGGGTGGCGTATAACCGAGATTCGACTGTAGGTTTTTAAGATAGGTACAGCCAAAGCTGGATTTTACAACATCCTATTCTCGAAAAGGGGACTTTACTTAGTTTTTGAAAAAGACCTACAAATTCAGAATTCTTCCAATTTTTTAAAATAGACTAACGAGTCAGAACTGAAGAAAAACTTCAAAAATTATGTTAAAAAAGGGTCGGATCCTTGACCTCGCACCTCATACCTCCATTGTAAGCGCGCCATTAGTGACCTTTTAAGATTCCAGTCAACTTCCCTTGTTGAATTACCAAGCTTTGTCCACAAAAATTCCAACCAGCTGTCACCTTTTTAAGTCTTTTACTTATCAAATGCAGTTTTTGAGCCATATTTTGTTAAAAACTCGGTGCTGTGATGTAAACAAAGCTTGTATAGAATCGAAAATTACAGGGTGTTTCAAGAAATTCGCACACTTTTAAACGGCCATAACTTTTTTTCTAGGGCGATTTTAAATTCTGTAAACAGACGACTCAGTTTGCTGACAATTTTTGTGAAAAACACGATTTTCCTTGGTCCCCCTGTGGTTTGGGCACTGGTCATCCCGATGCATCCCATGAAACCACAGGGGACCAAGCGAAAATCGTGTTTTTCATTATATACCAAAAATTGTCATCAAAACTGAGTCGATCTGCGTTTACAGAATTTTAAAAATCGCCCTAGAAAAAAGTTATGGCCGTTTAAAAGTGTGCGAATTTCTTGAAACACCCTGTAGATTAGAAAGAAGAATGTCAGAATCGCAAAAAACCTTTTGTGGAACTTGAACATTTTGATTTAGATGTTCCAAATCCAGCTTTTATTAGGTTGTCCAATAAGTTTTGAGAAAAAGTACGTGGATTCGCTTTAATTCTCAAAGTGCATCATTTGGCACATTTGACAATGATGTCTCTACTTGTCATATACCATTTGTAGCCCGTTCTCCTCTTTGAATGTCGTATTAACCGGCTCTTTGTTATAAAAAAATTGGACCGAAAATAAAAAAACAAATAATTTCTCAAGTTTGGTAAATTCATGCACATTTTTTGTTTTCCTATTTTTGGTCCTATTTTTTAATAACAAAGAATTGTTCAATATCACATTTTAAAGAACAGAAAACGGGCTACAAAATGGTATATGACACGTAGAGACATCATTGTCAAATGTGCCAAATGACGCACTTTGAAAATTAAAGCGAATCCACGTGCTTTTTCTCAAAACTTATTGGACGACCTAATAGTTTGTTCAACTTTCAACAAATTACACTATATCATCCAGCTTACTACGAAAAATGCCTCGGACTTAACATTTTAAAAAGCCACCAAAGTAGACAATACGCTAGTGTGACTTAACAATTGTGATCTTTCATCAATTTTTTTGATGTCTTATAATTTAGCCGAAACAAATTTAGTTGAGAAAGACCTGGCTGTTTACTTTTTGACTGCCATGCCAGAACCCCATTCTCTTTAGCACACAATTGCCTGGTCTCCATCCCAACCAACCTCTGTTTGCATATCCTTGAAAATCCGAAAACATTTTCCTTGCCAAACATTCTTTTGCCACATCAACTTAATTGCTTCCAATAAATAAGAACGATTATCTATGACCAGACACTGGGCTGATCCCAAGTCCTACTCCAGTCAAAAAAAGCAAAATCAAATCTCAAGTACATCGCCCCCAACAAATTTGCCACTTAAAAAAAATTAAAAATCTTTGAGCACTTCATTAAAAAGCGGAAAATTTTCATCATAAACATTCCACAAAATAAAATTCCTAGCTACAAGTATTAGGTCATCCGGAAAGTTGGTTTTTTTTAACATTTGGGGCCTTGTGTTTTTTCTAATAAATTTTTTGACTATTTTCTGAAAGTTGACCATTAATTTTATAACTGAGACTCTTAGCTACAAAATTATGAGCCAATTTTTCAAAAATGGTGATAAATTTTAGGTAAAAAATCGGTGCGTAGCCTTTTGGCCCCTTTTTTCCCATTTGGGAAAAAAGGGACCAAACGGAGGCCTTTCAGGCTAAGCCTAATGGCTAAGCCTAAGCCTAACGGCTATGCGCTGCTTAAAAAAAGGAAGCCCGGGAGTTGACATGTCCGGGCCAAGGGCTCACCTAGCTTTTAAACTATTTTTTTTCGGGAAAAAGGGGCCAAACGCCTCTACGCGAAAAAATCCACAAAAAATTTTGTGAAAAAAGGCATAAAAATTTCCTGACGACCTAATATATTTTTCCAAGTGATCTTTCTACCCTGTTTTATAGCATACTTGTCCATAAAACAGCCATTTTAATCGGTAGAATGCATCGCACAAAGGCTGTTTTTATTGGCTAGTTCATTGCAAATCTCTTTTTCTTCAGGACTTTTTGTTTATTTGTCGATTTGAAGAAGTGATCAGGCCAATATGCCTATGTACCATCGCATGCTGCGCGCCAAGACCATCGACACTTCCGGCGCTGGAACTTCAGGCACCACTGGTCGTCCAGTAGCGACCAAGAGTGGCCAGCCAGCAGCTGGAGCGGCAGCTAGGAAATCTATTGCTGAGGCTGGAGCTGCCCCCTCCAAGAAGTATTCAGTGCCAGCCAGCCCGTCGAAGTCCTGCAAACCTCCAGTGCATGCAGCTACCAAGAAAAAATACTCAGTGGGTACAGCCATGATGACCCAGCCATTCGTGCCTCCCTTGGATCCACCCCCCATTTCCCCAATGTCATCCATCAAGAAGCAGAAATGGTCATTTGCCTTCAAGAAAAGGTGGTTTAGCTCCTCCACCAGCAGTCCACCCTGCCCTTCAACCAGCAGAACCAACACAAAACCAAGTGGACTACCTAAAGGCATTGACTTGAGACGCCAGAGTGAGGGTTGTGGAATTGCTACTACTCCACATGGTTTTTGTTTTTGCATACCCTAAACTGTTGATGAACTCGTAAAATTTGACTTTCAAAATTTTTGAAAGTATAGCAGGAACATGGGTATAAAACTATTTGCAATGTCTGGTATTTGGTTGAAAAAAATTGGGTTGCAAATCAGCACATTGACAAGGGCTGAAACTAAATTAATCAGCTATTTCTAACATAGAATTTTTATCAGTAAAGACTATTTATTTGCAGAGATGAGTCCATCATTGGAAGCCAGTTCTCCTTCCCTCCCACAACCATCCTCCAGTGCACAAAAGAGGACCTCCTTGCGGTTGGTTTTTTAATAATCCGTTTAAACAGAAGTTTTTTAAAAGTCGGCGATAGGCGGAAACGGCAAAATTTGCCATTTTAACCGCGGCGGAAACGGCAGATTCTGCCATTTCCGCCTACCGCCTAAAAGTCATCATTGAAACTAGATAGTTTTAATGATAATTTGTTCGGCTTTAATTTTTTTCGAGCTTCTTTAGGACTCCTTTTACGGTAAGGGGGATCAAATTGAAAACTCCCGGCACATCCGTGAATTTTCCCGACAAATTTTTTAAAACCTTTTGTTCTAGGTGATTTTTAATCAACTTTTTTGACCAGAGTGTACCTTTGGGTCTCAGTTTTTAAAAAAGGCTATCAAATTTCCAAATGAGACTTTGAAAAGTTGCAGAAACAAGTCTCTGAATGGTCCAAATAAAAAACCGCAGTATTTTCTCTAATAGCCGCCCCCATCTAATTACAACCCCCCCCCCCTCTAACTTCAAATGGTCTGAAATTCCTGTTTTCATTTACTACTTGAGCTGTGTAAAAAGTGCCTGCGAGGGATTTTAAAAATCTAACAGGCAATGTTTACACAGCTGAAGCAGTAAATAAAACAGAAATTTCGGATCACTTGAAGTTTGAAAAAATTGCATGATTCTAATAAGCGGGGCTCTTATTAGAGGGAATAGGTGCTTTATTCAAAGACCTTTTCCACCATTTTTTAAAAATATCACTGAGACAGTTGATAGCTTCTTAGAAAGTCGGGATCCAGTGCTAAAAATTTTAAAGTTGATTAGAAAATTACCGAGAAAAAAAATTCCGGGACACTTCACATACAGCCGACCAAGGGGAAGGGTGGGGGTTAATAGACAGAATAAGGTTTTTACAGTTGAATCCCGATTATCTGGCTCTCCAGCTAACTCTCAACCGCCAACGAAGTCCTAAACTTGTTCACTCCACTTTTGAAATTTTCTGACAGTTTTGAGAAAATTATACAGCCGTATACCCGGATCCGAAAAGAATCAAGTAACGGATACCCATTAGAAACTTGAATAGCATGGCTACATGCTGGTCCAAAAGATTAAAACAATGATAAAAAATACGACCCTAGTATAGATACCCCCCCAAAACTTATGCCTTCTAAAACCTAAGTAAAGAGCACCCAAATATATGTTGCAGACCCCAGAAAAAGGGCGTAAAACACTTATTAGTCACAACTTCCATACGCTGGCCTACCCCTAAGCCTAAGTAAAGAGCACCCAAATATATGTTGCAGACCCCAGAAAAAGTGCGTAAAACACTTATTAGTCACAACTTCCATACGCTGGCCTACCCCTAAGCCTAAGTAAAGAGCACCCAAATATATGTTGCAGACCCCAGAAAAAGTGCGTAAAACACTTATTAGTCACAACTTCCATACGCTGGCCTACCCTAAGCCTAAGTAAAGAGCACCCAAATATATGTTGCAGACCCCAGAAAAGTGCGTAAAACACTTATTAGTCACAACTTCCATACGCTGGCCTACCCTAAGCCTAAGTAAAGAGCACCCAAATATATGTTGCAGACCCCAGAAAAGTGCGTAAAACACTTATTAGTCACAACTTCCATACGCTGGCCTACCCTAAGCCTAAGTAAAGAGCACCCAAATATATGTTGCAGACCCCAGAAAAGTGCGTAAAACACTTATTAGTCACAACTTCCATACGCTGGCCTACCCTAAGCCTAAGTAAAGAGCACCCAAATATATGTTGCAGACCCCAGAAAAAGTGCGTAAAACACTTATTAGTCACAACTTCCATACGCTGGCCTACCCCTAAGCCTAAGTAAAGAGCACCCAAATATATGTTGCAGACCCCAGAAAAAGTGCGTAAAACACTTATTAGTCACAACTTCCATACGCTGGCCTACCCTAAGCCTAAGTAAAGAGCACCCAAATATATGTTGCAGACCCCAGAAAAGTGCGTAAAACACTTATTAGTCACAACTTCCATACGCTGGCCTACCCCTAAGCCTAAGTAAAGAGCACCCAAATATATGTTGCAGACCCCAGAAAAAGTGCGTAAAACACTTATTAGTCACAACTTCCATACGCTGGCCTACCCTAAGCCTAAGTAAAGAGCACCCAAATATATGTTGCAGACCCCAGAAAAAGTGCGTAAAACACTTATTAGTCACAACTTCCATACGCTGGCCTACCCCTAAGCCTAAGTAAAGAGCACCCAAATATATGTTGCAGACCCCAGAAAAAGTGCGTAAAACACTTATTAGTCACAACTTCCATACGCTGGCCTACCCTAAGCCTAAGTAAAGAGCACCCAAATATATGTTGCAGACCCCAGAAAAAGTGCGTAAAACACTTATTAGTCACAACTTCCATACGCTGGCCTACCCTAAGCCTAAGTAAAGAGCACCCAAATATATGTTGCAGACCCCAGAAAAGTGCGTAAAACACTTATTAGTCACAACTTCCATACGCTGGCCTACCCTAAGCCTAAGTAAAGAGCACCCAAATATATGTTGCAGACCCCAGAAAAAGTGCGTAAAACACTTATTAGTCACAACTTCCATACGCTGGCCTACCCTAAGCCTAAGTAAAGAGCACCCAAATATATGTTGCAGACCCCAGAAAAAGTGCGTAAAACACTTATTAGTCACAACTTCCATACGCTGGCCTACCCCTAAGCCTAAGTAAAGAGCACCCAAATATATGTTGCAGACCCCAGAAAAGTGCGTAAAACACTTATTAGTCACAACTTCCATACGCTGGCCTACCCCTAAGCCTAAGTAAAGAGCACCCAAATATATGTTGCAGACCCCAGAAAAGTGCGTAAAACACTTATTAGTCACAACTTCCATACGCTGGCCTACCCTAAGCCTAAGTAAGAGCACCCAAATATATGTTGCAGACCCCAGAAAAAGTGCGTAAAACACTTATTAGTCACAACTTCCATACGCTGGCCTACCCTAAGCCTAAGTAAAGAGCACCCAAATATATGTTGCAGACCCCAGAAAAGTGCGTAAAACACTTATTAGTCACAACTTCCATACGCTGGCCTACCCCTAAGCCTAAGTAAAGAGCACCCAAATATATGTTGCAGACCCCAGAAAAAGTGCGTAAAACACTTATTAGTCACAACTTCCATACGCTGGCCTACCCTAAGCCTAAGTAAAGAGCACCCAAATATATGTTGCAGACCCCAGAAAAAGTGCGTAAAACACTTATTAGTCACAACTTCCATACGCTGGCCTACCCCTAAGCCTAAGTAAAGAGCACCCAAATATATGTTGCAGACCCCAGAAAAGTGCGTAAAACACTTATTAGTCACAACTTCCATACGCTGGCCTACCCTAAGCCTAAGTAAAGAGCACCCAAATATATGTTGCAGACCCCAGAAAAGTGCGTAAAACACTTATTAGTCACAACTTCCATACGCTGGCCTACCCCTAAGCCTAAGTAAAGAGCACCCAAATATATGTTGCAGACCCCAGAAAAAGTGCGTAAAACACTTATTAGTCACAACTTCCATACGCTGGCCTACCCTAAGCCTAAGTAAAGAGCACCCAAATATATGTTGCAGACCCCAGAAAAAGTGCGTAAAACACTTATTAGTCACAACTTCCATACGCTGGCCTACCCCTAAGCCTAAGTAAAGAGCACCCAAATATATGTTGCAGACCCCAGAAAAAGTGCGTAAAACACTTATTAGTCACAACTTCCATACGCTGGCCTACCCCTAAGCCTAAGTAAAGAGCACCCAAATATATGTTGCAGACCCCAGAAAAGTGCGTAAAACACTTATTAGTCACAACTTCCATACGCTGGCCTACCCCTAAGCCTAAGTAAAGAGCACCCAAATATATGTTGCAGACCCCAGAAAAGGGCGTAAAACACTTATTAGTCACAACTTCCATACGCTGGCCTACCCCTAAGCCTAAGTAAAGAGCACCCAAATATATGTTGCAGACCCCAGAAAAGTGCGTAAAACACTTATTAGTCACAACTTCCATACGCTGGCCTACCCCTAAGCCTAAGTAAAGAGCACCCAAATATATGTTGCAGACCCCAGAAAAGTGCGTAAAACACTTATTAGTCACAACTTCCATACGCTGGCCTACCCTAAGCCTAAGTAAAGAGCACCCAAATATATGTTGCAGACCCCAGAAAAGGGCGTAAAACACTTATTAGTCACAACTTCCATACGCTGGCCTACCCCTAAGCCTAAGTAAAGAGCACCCAAATATATGTTGCAGACCCCAGAAAAGTGCGTAAAACACTTATTAGTCACAACTTCCATACGCTGGCCTACCCCTAAGCCTAAGTAAAGAGCACCCAAATATATGTTGCAGACCCCAGAAAAGTGTAAACTTATTAGTCACAACTTCCATACGCTGGCCTACCCTAAGCCTAAGTAAAGAGCACCCAAATATATGTTGCAGACCCCAGAAAAAGTGCGTAAAACACTTATTAGTCACAACTTCCATACGCTGGCCTACCCCTAAGCCTAAGTAAAGAGCACCCAAATATATGTTCCAGACCCCAGAAAAGTGCGTAAAACACTTATTAGTCACAACTTCCATACGCTGGCCTACCCCTAAGCCTAAGGGCTAAGCCTAAACTTGTTGTTCCAAAGGGTAGTTACAACCATTTTTAGAAGGTCTGATTTGGGGGGTATTCTATACTAGCGCCGAAAATACCATGAAAATAAATTTTAAAAAATTCAGAGGGGTAAATTAGTAACTTGGTGGGGAGAAAGAGTATTTTAGAGCTGCTTATTAGCTACAGTCTTACAAAATTGCTCATATTCCACGCGAAAATTGTTGCAAGATAGCAAAACATTTTTTAATTTTGGAACAAATTGTTGTAGGATAAAAGACAAAAAGTAGGTATTAGTAGTAGTTCACAGGTCTTCTTGTTTGTTTGCACTAGCGAGAACAACACTAGTTTGCTTCAACTTCCACTTCACAGAATACCTAAAAGACCACAGCTCGGCTAACCACCTAGTAGTATCATTTGTTTGTGGTTAGCTTGCACATCCAACTTGTGTATGCGCTGTTCAAAAGTGACTAAATTCGGCTGCTGCTGCTGCCATGCAATAATACTATTTATTTTGGTGGGTTAAATTTCGGTGTACCCCCACTCAAATTTGGTGTCCACTCTCCAGTTTGCCTTGGTCCCCCAAGCTGATTTTTTTTATCAAAAAAAATTTTTTTTTTCAATTGAAAAAAATATGAAATTTTGCTTTTCGAAAAAAACCAGCTTGGAGGACCAAGGCAAACTGGGGGATGTGCACCGAAATTTAGCCTCTTGATGTGGTTTTGTGGATTATGGCTTAGGCAGCCCTCCCCCAATTTAGTGGGCAGTTTGCAGGCAGCCAATAATAACTCTTCCTTTTTCTTATGTTGCCTGTTGCATGCGTCATGCCTGTGATTGCAATTAAATCTTCTTCTAGTTGTTTCTGTTTCTCTAGCCTTGTTCTTGGAGAACCAAACCTGATTTCAACAAGACAGCAAAAATTGCTGCTGCTGCTGTAGATGCTACCACTTTGTCTGTTTGTATTGGAAGATTGCGCAAACCCAACAACTAACCTTTCTGATTATTTACGTCTCTTTATCTAGTCCTCTAAAATGAACGACAACCGGCCAAAAAGCAGCAGTTGTTGCTTGATTCCTCGTAAATTGTCCAATGCTATTCAGGCTAGGCGTCGAGTGAGTCAGGAAGGACCACAGTTATTGGTCGGCCTTAGGTAAGCGCATATTTTTTATTTTCACACCATGGTTTTCTAAAAAGACTTGGTACCGCACTTAAAAGCACAAGTCGTCAAAGAAAAAAGCGGGGATCACCAGTGCTTTTTCGGGGCTACGCCACTTCGCTATGAAAACAGTTCGCTATGGTTTTTTCCAAACATTTTCATACTTTTTTAAATAAAAGTTTTTATTTTAGCAAAAAAGGTTTTCTGACGTTTCCAAGCATCTAAAATTTCCTCAGGAATCCGAATCAAAAGGCAGAATTTCCAAAAAAAATGCTTGGGTGCTGAGATATGACCTGAAATTGGAGTGCCAATATACCACCTTTCAACTTTGGGTCATATCTCTGCACTAAGCATTTTTGAGTTCTGCTTTTGACAGATTCCTGATTCAGATTGCTGAGGGACGTCAGAGAAACTTTTTGCTAAAATAAAACTATTTAAAAAGTATAATTTTGAAAAAAGGCAGGAGTGCTTTATATCGCGTCCTCTCAAAAGTGGATTTTGACCGCTTTTTCGAACGTTTCAGGTCGTAATTAGTGCGAAAAACATGTTTTTTTCACAATTGGAAAACACATTTTAAGAACAAATATTTTTCGCTTTTTTGACAAAAGTAAACCTAAAGACTAAAAAGGTGCGGCCCTATCGACAATAGGTCCCATTTTTGCCTTAGTCCCCCTGTTGAAGTTTTTCGCTGATTTTATTTTCGAATCTATTTTGTTTATTTTTATTTCTTATGAATTTTTATTTCTATTTTATTTCTTTTGATCATATGAAACATAAGATCAAGCGCCTCCATGGAACCAGTGATAATTTGCTCGCCTCGTACATTGCTGAAACCGTTTTCGTCAGAACTGTCGTGCAAGAAATCAGAATTATTTCAGAAAATTTGTTGAACAACTCGTGAAAATTTATGAATGTTAATGTGTCGACGAAAGAAGATAATAAAATTGGTTAAAATAGAAGCAAAAAATAAAAAAAATCAACAGGGGGGACCAAGGCAAAAAATGGAACCTATTCGTATAGGGCCAAACGTGCTATACCATAACAAACCACATGCTGGCTTATATGAAAAAGGACTTTCGTATGGAATTATGATGAGAAAACCACATGCCTGCACTACTTTTTATGTTTGGCCTGAAGCCTTTAGAGATAACTGCTGTTCATTGCAAGGGATAAGGAGAGGGTGTACATAGTAGTGCAGGTATGGGAACAAGGGTTTTTGACCAAAAAGTCAACTTTTTGGTCAAAAAATATTTGTTCCCAAACATGTTTCCCAATTGTGAAAACATGTTTTTCGCACTAATTACGACCTGAAACGTTCAAAATCCACTTCTGAGAGGACGCGATACAACGTACTTTAGCCGAAAAAAACCATAGCGAACTGTCGTTTTACCCTTTTTTCTGGCTTTCAGGACATTTTTTCTTTTTATTTTTGAATGGTTTTCCGATTTTTTTTTAAATCAGGCAAAGCCGTAAGTGCAGGGTAGGACATTGCACGTTATGACGGGCTCAAACTACAAAAAACCAAAATTCAATTCTTTTTCTCTTGAAAATTTTCTACAGTCAAACCTCGTTTATCCGCACTTGAAAGTTCATTCCCGCCTTGGGTCCGACACTTTCTTTAGCTCAATTTTCCAAGTCTTTTGCTAAATGTGATTCGCCAGTCTAGTCCGAAATATCGCAAGGATTCTGATTTTGCCATTCGTTTTTTCAAAATCTTTAAATTTCGCCATAAAGACTCGCGAACCTCGGTTATCCGGCCTGATTTTCAAAGGGGTGCTGGATAACCGAGTGCAGTCTTTATGGAAATTAGATTTGAAAAAACGAATGGCAAAATCAGAATCCTTGCTATTTCGGACTGGGCGAATCACATTAGCAAGACGGAAAATTGAGCTAAAGAAAGGTGGCCCAGAACAACTTTGGGGGTGCCCTAAACAGGTTTGACTGCTTTCACCTGGTCCAACGAAAATTTTCTGCCTAATGTTTAAAGTAGTCTAAAGGGAGCAATATAAGCTTTAACGCGAAACGAGTCAAAACAAGGACGGTTAGAATTTTTTGCTGGTCCCTGCTTTTGTTGCACTGTAAGGTGCTGGTATGTGCCTTTAAACATTGCCGTCGCCCTATTTTCTATTGCGAAGCCCTACACAGTGTCGCACTTATAATTGGGAATTTTTTTTAAGTCCAACATTTTTTAACTTTTAAGTTTTCTGCAATGGCTATAACTATTTTCACTCACCAAAATACTACCGAGCTTTTTACCAACTTTTTAGTTCGGAAAACATGTTTTTTTTTTCGTTTTAACCTATGATGGCCGACTCTTCGCCTATGCACAAGCCAAAAAAATTGGTTTAAAAAATGACGAATTGTCGTACCAACCTCTAAATAGGATGTCCCAATTGTTTTCTTTCCAAATTTATATCCAAAATTTTGGGCTAATTCAATCAAGTAATGAATAAAAGATAAACAGCGTATGCTGGGGTCCTAACAAACCCCTTGCCCGACTTTAGCAGCTTCTCTCCTCCATCACCCCCCCCATACAGACAATATATTACTTCTACTTCCTGACTGCCGTCCAAGGACTGATGCCAAACTGCTGCTCAAACCCCTAGGCCGTAATGAGTTGTGGGCAAGAGGGAGAGCAGCCGTTCCTCCTGCCAAAGAAATTGAATTTGTAGTTGGCTGGGAGGCTGTCTCCTCCTCCTCCTCCTAACTAATTCTCACGTCTCCTCTTCTTTGGCTTGCTTCAAGATTGTATTGATGTGTGTATAGCTGCCCCCCCCAGCTTATTATTAACTAGTCTGTGCTGCTGCCTGCCGCCCTTATTAAGCTAGGGGCACATTAACGAGCGCAGAGTGTGGCAGAAGGTACTGGGGGCTCCTAATCTGCCGACGGCCTAATCTCCCCCCTTCCCAACGCCAGCTTGCTCACCAATTCACTGGCCTGTTTTTTTCCTTTTTCTCTTCTTCATTTATTAAAGCTGTCTTCTTTTTTGACAACTACCTTCTTTGCTTAGGCTTACTTTTATTATGGTTGATTTTTTTTAGTTTTTAGGGTTAACTTTCTATTGACTTGCGCCCATTTTTTGGCTGGTTTTTTGTTCAAAAAAGTTGCTTATAATACCAAAGAGTCTTTCTAGTTCCTTGATATAGTCGACGTCAAAAAAATTTGGTCAAAAGGCAAGGCAATTGTCGGACATTTTCGAATTCATGCTTTTTTTAAATTTCAATTTTTTGCTGTTTGAGTCACACAGTTAAGCCCGTCTTAACATGCGCTGGCTTACTATGCGCCTAAGGCTTCACCTAAGTTTAAAAAACTGAAAAAAACGAAAACGAAAAAAGTCTAAAAACTTTTTAGATTCGTTTCTAACTAATAAAAAAATTTTCATAAAAATATTTGAAACACTAGAAAAATTGGCGTCTAACGGCGCCATACAATAACGGTGAGACTGACTGAAGAATAACTTCGAGTTCGTAAAATTCAAATATTTCAAAAAAGGCGGCAATTCAAACGCTTTTTTCCGAATATTTTGCGTAATTTTCGAAGGTAAATGAAATTTGACGTAAAATTTTTCGAAGTTCGAGTTATCTCCCGATTTTAAAGGGCGAAATATCGTCGCTAGTATCGACATCAATACTCAAAAGATAGAAAAGAGTTCTAGTATGGGGCCCTGAAAAAATTAGAACGAATGATAAGACATGTCGTGGGTAACGTTAAAAAGAAATCAAAAACAAAACGTGACGGACACCAAAAAAATCACTCCATCGTAATACTAAGTGGAGATATGGTTGTGTGTGCTCTTTCAAATTGTATATAAAAATTAGCTGTATTATTTTATAAAAGTCATTATTTAGCTCTCAAGAATTGTGAGGTCGTTTTGAGAAGTTGGCAAGCATTTTCATCACTTTGAAATAAACGTTCATCATCCTAACACTTTGTTGTATCTCACAAAGTCAGATCAAGAGCTACAAAAACCATTTAATAGAATGATTTTTAAAAATACCGTATAAGGGGCGGAGCGCTTATTTTTCAACCCTCCGAAAATCGGAAAAATTTTGGGTCGATCTCGAGATTTTTGGGTGCTCAACCAAAATCTAAAAAGTGGAATCGGTAGAGCTCGTGGGAGTTAAGAAAACGCAAAAAAACAGCTTTGCAAAATATTTGCTCTGCCCCGAGATACAGACCCTCAAAGTAGAGGGGGGGCGCTTATTAGAGATAATACGGTATGAGTGTTGAGAGATGGTCTTTTAGAAAAAACCAAAAATGACCAAAATCTAGGTTTTTCCAACTTTTCGAATTTTGGTCTTTTTATTATTTTTTTGAAATTAAAATTTGTTGAGTAACCTACCAGCAATAAGCATTAAAAAACACGTGCAAAATTAAACCTTTTAGGTAGCTTAATGCTAGAGTAGCGAAGAATAGTAAAAATTGGTCGCCGGTTAACTTCTCATTGCAAGTATAGTTTTTCCTTGACTGTTACGAATTTTCTTTATCAGTTTTTAGTAACCGCTCAAAAAACCAACCCTATTGTATTTTTAGCTTATTAGAACAGCGGTTTATGACCAATTACAGTTATCTTTTGCTGACAAAGCATGGCCATCCATTATTTATATGTGTTACAGTTACAGTTGTTGTATGAATTGTGATAACTGTGTCTGCACAATTGAATAACTGTGGGCAGTATAGTGGTGTTGTTATATTAGAGGGGTCTTCGTCTCCAAATTAGATTATTATTTGTGTGAGAGGCAGGCGTTTCTGAGAAGGGCAATAACAACACAAATTCCCCTTGCTACATATTTATGTGAGGCAAGTTCACACTGCAGCAATACTGGCAGTAGTGGGCCGAGAAGAAGTTCAAAATCTAATTTCCTGTGTGTGCATAGAGAGAATTATTTAAATTGGTGCGAGTGCCCACTGCCTGACTAGATTGCCCTGCTTGTTTGCCGATGCCTACCACTCCTGTTTTGCGGCTCCTTCTCTCTGTTCACAAAATTATGCTTCGATTTCAGCCAATCAATTTTTCTTATTTCTGAATGCCGAGATATTTTCGCAATTCTACTAGCTAGTAAAACATAGTTTTCTAACTGATTTTTCAACTTACCCGCATTCAATTACCGTATTTACTCTAATTACACCCCATGGGGTAATTTTTCAACCTCCCGAAAATCGGAAATTTTTGAATTCGATCTCGAGATTTTCGGGTGCTCAACCAAAATCCAAATAGTGGGATCGGTAGAGCTCGTGGGAGTTAAGAAAACACAAAAAACAGCAAAATATTGACTCTGCTCCTAGATATATACCCTCAAAGTTGGGGGATAATTAGAGACTGGGGTATAATTAGAGTAAATACGGTAGGCCTTCAAAAAACTGATTTTAAAGGGAGCCAGCAACTTATGTAATGAGATAATTCTTTCATGCGTGGTTGCTGGCCCAAAATAGTGCGCAGGTTCGACCCAATATGGTGGCACGCTAGTTATTTTGGCTTTTTGACACTTATCTAGGAGTAATTTGGGTCGCTGGTTTGAATATGGCGTCGAAAGGTCGAATTACTCTTAAGAACTGGTCAAACAAGCCAAAGGACTAGAATTGTCCTCAACCATTTTGGGCCAGCAACCACTAACGCTTATCCACTGTGCCATGTCACGCAAGTTGCCCGCTCCTTTTAAAGGTGGCCAACATTGAAATATTCACTGAAAAATACGGCCTGTCATGTCTGTGTAGGCCCCATACCAGAAAATGACAATTTTTAGTTCCTACTACTGTTTTTTGGCTTAGGCTTAGGCGGAGGGTAAGCCAGCGTATGTTATTTTTCCTGAACTACTGTACCATATTTCTTCTAATAGGCCCACTGGCAGGTTATTTTTCAACCTTGCAAAAATTGGAAAAGTTACGGGCCAATTTGAAGCTTTTGGGTGTTCAACCAAAATATCACTAGGAAAATTGGTAAAGCCAGCGGTAGTTAGAGAAACCAAATGAATAGCTTTGAAAAATATTTTATGTGCCGTGAGATACAGACCCTCAAAGTTGAGTGAGGGGGGGGGGTGTGATTCGAGGAAATATAGAGTACACCACCCAAAAAATTAGCATCACTCATATACTTTATGGCTCTTTCACGGACTCTGACTTAGACTTTGACTATTTTGGCTACATGAACACCCCTTAGTTTAAGTCAAAGTCTAAGTCAAAGTCTAAGTCAAAGGTGTTCATGGACTGAGACTTAGACTTAGACTTTGACTAATTTTCTTAATGTAACCTTAGCTCTAAAGAGCTCTCGGATCTTCGATTGCAACTATTCGTTTGTATATGTTGTCCACAGACTGGGCCAAGGGTGAGAGCTCAACCACCGAAGAAGAATTGACAGCATTAAGGGCATTCAGGATGGCCTCTTCAACACTAGACTTACGCTTGCGGGGTACTGAGATATTTAATAAAAAAATGTATGTATTGTGGACAGCAGAGTGTAGTAAGAGAAAGTCATTTCTACTGATTTCTTAGTCAAAGTCTAAGTCTAAGTAAAAGTCTAAGTCAAAGTCCGACACCTTTGACTTTGACTTAGACTTTGACTATTTCAACTACATGAACACCCCTAAGTCTAAGTCAAAGTCTAAGTCAAAGTCTAAGTCAAAGTCTAAGTCAAAGTCTAAGTCTAAGTCAGAGTCCGTGAAAGAGCCATTAGAGGCTATTTCACCTCGTTGAAAATATTTTGACCTGATCTCAGTGTATTCAAGAAGATCTTATATAGTATTTGGCATGTGTGGGTGGGTGGGTGGTTGGGTAACGCTTTTTTACTTCGAAGGCCAGAACGGGTCGTAGATAGCGAAATCACTTTTGTCGCTAATACCATCGTGTTCCCCAGAATGTCAGCTTTCGTTTTAAAAAGAACAGGCGAAAAAAATGAGTTCTAATAGGGATATACCTTTTTTATGAATGAAGTCATAGCCCCTCATTGAAATTTCGAAATACTATAGAGGCGCCGATAGGCGCCTGTGGCCCCTTGTTTTTTTGTATTTGGTATTAATTTTTGATAGCAATTTTTGACCCTAGTATAGAATACCCCTCCCCCCCAAAACTTATGCCTTCTAAAACTTAAGTAAAGAGCACCCAAATATATGTTGCAGACCCTAGAAAAAGTGCGTAAAATACTTATTAGTCACAACTTCCATACGCTGGCCCTACCCCTAAGCCTAAGTAAAGAGCACCCAAATATATGTTGCAGACCCTAGAAAAGTGCGTAAAACACTTATTAGTCACAACTTCCATACGCTGGCCTACCCCTAAGCCTAAGTAAAGAGCACCCAAATATATGTTGCAGACCCTAGAAAAAGTGCGTAAAACACTTATTAGTCACAACTTCCATACGCTGGCCTACCCCTAAGCCTAAGTAAAGAGCACCCAAATATATGTTGCAGACCCTAGAAAAGTGCGTAAAACACTTATTAGTCACAACTTCCATACGCTGGCCTACCCCTAAGCCTAAGTAAAGAGCACCCAAATATATGTTGCAGACCCCAGAAAAGTGCGTAAAACACTTATTAGTCACAACTTCCATACGCTGGCCTACCCCTAAGCCTAAGTAAAGAGCACCCAAATATATGTTGCAGACCCTAGAAAAGTGCGTAAAACACTTATTAGTCACACTTCCATACGCTGGCCTACCCTAAGCCTAAGTAAAGAGCACCCAAATATATGTTGCAGACCCCAGAAAAAGTGCGTAAAACACTTATTAGTCACAACTTCCATACGCTGGCCTACCCCTAAGCCTAAGTAAAGAGCACCCAAATATATGTTGCAGACCCTAGAAAAAGTGCGTAAAACACTTATTAGTCACAACTTCCATACGCTGGCCTACCCTAAGCCTAAGTAAAGAGCACCCAAATATATGTTGCAGACCCTAGAAAAAGTGCGTAAAACACTTATTAGTCACAACTTCCATACGCTGGCCTACCCTAAGCCTAAGTAAAGAGCACCCAAATATATGTTGCAGACCCTAGAAAAGTGCGTAAAACACTTATTAGTCACAACTTCCATACGCTGGCCTACCCTAAGCCTAAGTAAAGAGCACCCAAATATGTTGCAGACCCTAGAAAAAGTGCGTAAAACACTTATTAGTCACAACTTCCATACGCTGGCCTACCCCTAAGCCTAAGTAAAGAGCACCCAAATATATGTTGCAGACCCCAGAAAAAGTGCGTAAAACACTTATTAGTCACAACTTCCATACGCTGGCCTACCCCTAAGCCTAAGTAAAGAGCACCCAAATATATGTTGCAGACCCTAGAAAAAGTGCGTAAAATACTTATTAGTCACAACTTCCATACGCTGGCCTACCCCTAAGCCTACGGGCTATGCCTAAACTTTTTGTTCCAAAGGGTAGTTTCAACCATTTTTAGAAGGTCTCATTTGGGGGGGGTGGGCTCTATACTAGCGCCCAATTTTTGTATTAATTCATAAAAAAATATTTTAAAATTGTCAATTTTATTCAAAAGTTCCAAAAGTTAGGTCATAAAAGTGTCAAAAGCTGATTTCCCACCGCCCTGGAGTAGTAGCCACAAAAATTTGCTCAGTAATCGCTTCTGCCGATTTTGCAATCCTTTTTAGCGTATACAAAATTGTTTTCGGATTAGCCCAACATAATTATATGTGCTCAATAACAATTTTGTTTACGAGTTTGCATGTTTGTTAGCTGGAGTAGATAGAAAGAGATATGGGCCAGATAATGATCACCATAAAAGTGGGGCTTCTTGACTTGTTGACACACAGCTCAACTGCTACTACAACTACTGCTGTGTGGGTGACGTGTGTTGCGTAGTAGTGGTAGTTGGGCTGCTCAGGTGGTTGAGGTGTGTATATGCACAAGAATATATAATGACCAGCACTGGAGGTGTTGAAAGCCTGAATACTTGATTGGGGAGGGCAGCTAGGGTAATGTCAGCTACTCCCTCACTCCATTTCTGCAAAATGTTAGCTTCGTAGTTATGTGGGCAACAGCAGTTTGGGATGCTGTCCCAATACATACTTTTATCATTTTCACTTAAGTTTAGTGGAAAAACTGAAAAAAATTAGCGTTTCGAATAATCTCATTTTCAAAAAAAAGTCCTACCTATAATTCGACATAACTAGGGTCGCATGAAATTTTTTCTAAAGTTTTCAGACCAACAATTTTATTATCGATTTTAAAACGACTCAAAATGACCGTTACAGTCTAAAAACACTTTAGGAGTGAAAATTGTCCTCATCTGTGAGTGAAACCACAGGAGGGACCAAGCAAAAATCCGGGCACTGCCTTGCCCCCCCCTTATGTTCTTATTTTTTTGAAACCACAGGGGATCAAGGCAAAGCCCGGATTGTTAGTTGACCTCATTTTATTTTTCCGATTACACTTTTTACGTGAATCGACCACGCTGAGCACGAGCTCTGGCTTCAGAATCGGCATATGCCAACAAAAAAACTGAACTTTTCTAAGAATTGTGTTAGGTGGGAATTTAAAAATAGGCAAATCCATGATACCAGATTTTTATATCATGGATTTTTGCGATTTTTCACAAAGACTTGATATCAAAAAAAATTTGCGCAGTTCGTGGACAAAACTGATTTGTCCAAACTCTGCAAAAAAAATTCCCCAAAACACGATTTTAAAAGTTCTTACGGGAGGTCTCAAAATCAGTCGTCTTTAGAATGTTAACGTGAAAAATAGTTAATTTGAGTTATTTGCAGTCGGTTCTTCAACAGTGGCAACAACTCTTCCTCCAATCAACAAGCTAAACCAGCATCAGTAGCCCACACAAACTCCACAGCTGCCAATCGACTGTCCGCAGATTCCTCTAGTATCCAGCATCAGCACTCCAATGGAACTAGTGCCAATGCAACAGCATCATTAGAGACACAACAACAAACTGTAAGTTCTGACAATTTCTCTACCTAGTATATTTTGAATTCTGTGTATAGGTGCCCCCAACAGTGCTCTCCCAAGCCAGCACCAGCGCCCCTGCTCTAGCACCAACCCCCGTAGTTGTTGATAGTAGTAGCAGTAGTGGCTTGCCAGTCACAAGCAGCAGCAGCCAACCCACCTCCTCATCTACAGCAGATCTGGACTTGCCGCCACCTATGAGCCAACTCAACTTTTCTGCAATGCCCCCCACTGTAGAGGACAGTGCACCAAGCGCTGGTTGCTCAACACCCACGGTAAATATCAATACAGCGTTAGGGCAAAAGTATAAAGAATTTTGAAGTATTCAACTGTTTTAGAAAACATGTAATTTTTGGCATTTTAATTTTTCTAAAGTTTTTTTTAAATCGAGTTGGCCAACTTTCGCAAATTCCCTTCACGCTGAACAGACTTTTAGCTCAAAACCGCCCATGGCTAAAGTTCGTAATCCGGTCGAAGCTCCAAAACATGTTTTAACTATTTCTATCGCTTTTTTTCTATCGCTTTTGCATAAAAATGAAAAAAACTTGTCGCTCGGATGTTTTTCGAAAAATTCAGCTGTCTTGGTCCCCCTGTGGTTTTTGGTCATTTTTTGACTTGATCACCTCTGTTGAAACTAAAAAGACGGAATTTGAACATAGTTTTGTTAACTGGGGCCTACTGCATAAAGAAACTCTGGTATGCATACATATTTTTTATGCATCCAGAGTCACTTTCGAGTGATTTGTGTCTAAGGTATGTAGGTGTGCCATCTCAACTCCAAGCACCGAACTTTCTGAAGGGGGTTCGTCTTGGTGGGTTAGAGATGCGCGCACTCACTTACCTTCGACATGATTCCGAGCAAGACTCTTGATCAAAAATGCATATTTTCAAGCATCAAAACCAGCTGAAAAGCTATTAGAGACTCTTTTTGACCAACTCCAGTGACTAAAACGTAGTAAAATAACAAAAAATAACCAAAAACCATAGAAGTGAACTGGCGAAAAATTACTAAAAACCACAGGAGGACCAAGGCAATTGAAAACAATTTTTTTTTTGGAAAACATCCGAGCGACAAGTTTTTTTTCCATTTTTTATCGTTTTAACGGTATAAAAAAGCGTAAGGAATGGTTAAAACATGATTTTGCCTGACATTACGAACTCCTGCTCCGCCCATTTTGTAGAGCATAACATCATTAACAAATAGTAGTCATGCTCAAAAAGTTCATCATAGTGTGAATGGTAGTCCGCATGGTGTAATATTCTGCTTTTTGAGGCGCATTTAGAAGGAAGGCTATTAACCCATTTTTGGCGGAATTTTTCAAAAATTTCAGAATTTTGATTTTTTGCTCAAAACAGTATTCTAGGCTTATTTTCACGTACACGAATAAACGGCAATTTATTCTTCAGCACTACATCGACAACACAATAACAACGCAGCAACCTTTTATTCATTCATGGAAAGCTTTGAAACATCATTAACAAATATGTTCCGCGCTGCCCGATGTTTCATTCAGCTCACATCTTCGCTTGAATTTTCACATCCATGTTTAGCATCAATAACAAATTTTAGCATTTGATGCGAAGCCAAGAAAAGTGTCTTGAAGCATTTTTAATTTTTAATTTGAATCAAAGGCTTTTGGTAAAATTGGTATGATGGAAATGCCCATTGATTTAAGGAGATATAGTCTCGACACATGATGGGCAATTTGAATTTAGTATTTATTAAATGTCGTGGCTCTAGTTAAGAATCGGTCCCATTTTTTGCCTTGGTCCCCTCTGTTCTTTTTTTCGAAAATTATTATCGCAGAAAATGACGAATAACACATTCAAGCAAATAACTACCAGTATGTCCCATAACTCTTCGCGTTTTTTCACATTTTGTTAAAAAAAAATGCGTCATTGCGATTTTCTTAGAGGCAATGCTCTAAGTTCAATTTTTACGCTGAGTTCAAATAACGAGTCATAATTTGCAAGCGCATAACAAAGCAAGAGCATCAAAACCAGCTGAATCGGATTCAAAAGCAAACCAATATTGACAGGCTCTTTTCTTCAGGGTCTCGTGGCCGTAAACATTGTTGATCTCTTCTGTTGCTTTCACTGCATTCAGTCCTTTGTCATAGAGAAAGAGTATGGCGAAGATGATTGCTGATTTCAGGCTTGATTTCTTGTCCTCGAGGCATCTAAGCATACAAAAAATTGCAACAATCCATTTTAGCAAAATTTTGCGAAAAATGAAAAAAAAACGCGAAGAGTTATGGGACATGCTGGTATTCGTAAATCTTGCGCATCTGATCAAAAAACATCTTCAAATAATTCTTTTTCAACGCACGGAAGAATTTAAAAAAATCGAAAAAAACAACAGAGGGACCAAGGCAAAAAATGAGACCGATTCTTAACTACAGCCAATGTCGTTGTAGAGCCATATTTTGTTGACAAGTTAACTTGATACGTTAAAAGACCATGGTTTTTGAGCGCAGAGACATTCCCAAATTGACGGCGGACACTTTTCTACTCCGAAAATATTTAGCAATTATTTTTTGTTTGCATTTGAATTTTTTTAAATTTTGAACCATCGACTATTCAAGCACAATGTTGCCTAAGGATGCCAGATTGGTAAATTAGCCGACTTTTATTGCAGTGTAAATTACTGGTACCTGTTCAACATTTTCCTCGAATAATATATGAAATTTTAAATGCGAATACAGAAATAATTTAAAAAAAAACATTTTGAACATTTTCGGGGTAAAAAGTGTCCCCCGCCAATTCAAATTTCGAAAATGCCATCGTCCTTTAATTGACAAAAAATTTAATTTTTCGGTGTGATAAAATAACTTTATATGATTTAGGTTGTCTATTCACTTTTGTGGCGCTAGTGAAGAATAGGGTTCCGAAATCAGCTTGGTCCCCCTGTTGTTTTATTTGTAAAAACAAGAGGGGACCGAGCTGTTTTTCACAAAAACAACAGGGGGACCAAGCTGATTTTTGGAACCCTATTTCTTCACTAAAGCCCACTTTTGGGCTCTACTGCAGAATCGGTTGCAAAAAAGTGCTTGGTCCCCCTGTTGTTTTTTGTGAAAAACAGCTTGGTCCCCCCTGTTGTTTTCAAAAAAAAGAAAATAAAAATTTCAATAAAAAATTTCAAACAAATATTTTTGAAAACAACAGGGGGGACCAAGCTGTTTTCACAAAAAAAACAACAGGGGGGACCAAGCACTTTTTTGCAACCGATTCTGCAGTAGCGCCAATGGACAAAAGTGTCTACCAAATTAATTTACCTATCGTTGCCCAGTTTTACCACTTACTAGTGACGTGTAATAAGAAAAAAAACTATTTGGGTGTTTCAATCATTGTTACAAAATGGCCACTAAAAGCTGTCAAGAGATATTGAATTTCCAGCAGTAGCACTCCACTTTTTTGGCTTTGTTCTGGCCACTTCAAGTGGCCCTCATTCCCCGCCCTATGTACAGTTTGGTTTGTTGGAACAAAAAGACGCAAAAAATAAGTTAGTAAAGGAGGAAAAAAGGAGGGGAAAGTAAGCGGCAAATATATAATGCTCTCCGTTCTTCTGCATCCCTAATCCTCTCTCCTCTGGCTCCCTGATTGGATCAATTATCCCCCCTTGGTGAAGGCGGCTGGCTAGACTGCCACAAAACGAACATTTAGTGCTGCCCCCCTCCCTTCTAAGACCTTGTTTTGCCAGAAGATGAGGACGTGCTGCTGGAGTAATTTCCAGCAATCGATGCCACCCTTCTCACTACATGAAATTCTAGCACATTTATGTGTGCATTTAATTTTTGACGCCTTTGGCTCTGGCCCACTCCAATTATTATAATAATAATTTTTGGTGTGGTTATCTTGGAATTTTTCGATGAAATTTAAAGAAATGTAGAATACCGTATAGGGTGTTCCAAGTTCAGCAAACGCCTGCTTTTGACTATAACTTTTTGTTTTAAATATTCTATCTTGCATCGTTTTTCAAGGTCTGACCATGTTTTAGTCACTGTAAACGATAGAAAATGCAAGAAATGAATGGAATAGCACTTTTAAGAAAAAAATTCTAAAAAGTGTCTTCCCACTGTTTTTTTGCCTTTTCTATCGTTTTTAACTGTCCGGTGAATTTGGGACATTTGGTATAATTTTGGATATTTTGCAGATGAATGACTCAGGAACATGCCCTAACCCAGCCATTGGGGACCTGGCATCAGCTGAAGGCAATGGAGAGACCTCTTCACCAGCACCTGTAGATGAACAAACCAGTGCAGCTGGAACCCCCCAAGGTGGATTTGCACCCAGTGGAATTGCTCAGATGAGTGCTGAAGATGGAGCCAAAGTAAAAAGGGAGTGAGTATTTTTTGTGTAAAGACAGCTGTTTTCCAAAAGACATAGTGAGATGATCGTCGGAAGTAATTATGGCCGTAGTCACTTAGACCGCTTCCTCCCAAAACACCCCAAGAGCTTTTTTTTAATGTGTGAGCACCTGAAACGTATAGAAAACATGTTTTTAGGGCGCGACCGACCATTTTTCAATTTTTTTTGACCAAAATGTTGTTGGTTTTGCCTTGAGGGACCAAGGTAAGCCACTCTAAAAGGGTATCTAGATAACATAAAAAGATCGGACCACCTCATATAAGGGTGTTCTACCTTGTTTTGGTCACTGAAGCAGGGCGATAAGAGACCCTCCGAAGGGGGCGCAGGAGGCTTGGTTGCTTGGGGTTGAGATGGCACACCTACATACCTTAGACACAAATTACTCGAAAGGGACTCTGGATTCATAAAAATGTATGCATACCAGAGTTTCTTTATGTGGTAGGCCCCAGTTAACAAAACTATGTTCAAAGAACTATCTTTTAAGGTATCTAGATACCCTTTTAAGGTGGTTTACCTTGGTTCCCCAAGGCAAAAGTCAAATTTTGGTCAGAATTTTTTTTCGAAAAATGGTCGGCCGCGCCCTAAAAACATGTTTTCTACACGTTTCACGTTAAAAAAAACATGCTTTTGGGGTGTTTTGGGGGGAAGCGGTATAAGGGACTTTAGCCGTAATTATAAAATTCGAATGTCAGAGGTAAAGTTAGGGTCACAATCGGACTGACTTTGATGATTCCTGACTACCCACGTATACTTCCTCTAATAGCGGCCTAATCGCAACCGTGTTTTCGGCGTGATATTCTGACTATGAGTTTTGAAACACTGGAAGACAGTATCGCAGAATAATGGTAAATAATAAACTGTGTTCAGATATGTGCTGAAAGAGTTGGTGGAGACAGAGCGAGTATATGTGCAAGACTTAACATCAGTGGTCGAGGGATATATTGCAAATTTGTCATCCATGGAATTGCCGGAGGATTTGCAAGGAAAAGACAAGATCATTTTCGCAAACATTGCTCAAATTCTCGACTTCCATAAAACGTTAGTTGCTTAATTTTCATGAAAAATGTATTATTTAGAGAAGTAGCCGGGACAATTCGTAAAACTTACCGTATTATCTCTAATAAGCGCTCCTCTAATAAGCGCCCCTCTACTTTGAGGGTCTGTATCAGGAGCAGAGCAAGTATTTTGCAAAGCTGTTTTTGCATTTTCTTAACTCCCACGAGCTCTACCGATTGCACTTTTTAGATTTTGGTTGTGCCCCAAGAAATCTCGAGATCGACCCAAAATTTTCCGATTTTCGGAGGGTTGAAAAATAAGCGCCCGGGGCGCTTATTAGAGATGTCGGTGTGTCGTTTGGCTTTTTGTAACCCAACCTGTGACCAAAATTAATGGGGACGATTACATGGGAAGGAAAACATATGCAAAATAGACTTGGCTTAAATATATGTTTTCAAAGTCTAGGTGATGGGGCTAATTTAGAGGAAATACAATTACAGTCGAACCTGGATAACCCGATACCCCGTAAGTTCGTTCTCGCCTTGGGTCCGACCTTTTTACCTCGATTTTGGAAATCTTGACAATTTTGATTCGCCAGTCTATTCCAAAGTATCGCAGGGATTCTGATTTTGCCGGTCGTTTTCGAAAAATATTTTATTTTGCCATAAAGTCCCGCGGACCTCGATAGCCCGGCAAAAATAAAATATTTTTCGAAAAACGACCGGCAAAATCAGAATCCCTGCGATATTTTGGAATAGACTGGCGAATCAAAATTGTCAAAAGATTTCAATAATCGAGGTAAAAGTGTCGGACCCAAGTGTCGGGTTATCCAGGTTCGACTGTAGTTAGAAAAAATAATAAAAATTAACAAAAGTCACAAATTCGAAAAATATCATAACGAGGCCAAACGCCCAACATGCAAATTTTGATTTCATAAAAACCAAATCATGTTTTCAGAATATTTCTGAAAGAGATAGAGAAGTGCCTGGAAAATTACGAAGCAGCTGGCAATGCATTTGTAAAATACGTGAGTTATTTTCACAGAAATAATTTTTTTCCATCTTAACTTCAAAATTGCAGGAGCGTCGATTGAATACATACTATGTGAAATACTGCCAAAACAAGCCAAAGTCTGACTTTCTAGTCTCCCAGGAGTCTTTTGAGCAGGTTCGTGGCAGTTTTTATTTTCTTTCAGTCAAATTTAAAAAAAATCGAACTTTTGTTCGAATGTGTTAAACTACGTCACTAGTGCATCCTATCCAGGGTGACCATCGCCCGTTTTTCGAACTAAGCTGAATGACTAAAAAAGTGGGGTGGTACAAGGGAACCGTATGGATAATTATTCACAAAAGTAGTGCGAAAACTTGGTACCAAGTAGGGCGCCATTCCCAAAAATAGGGCAATTTACCTACAAGTAGGGCAGAATGGGCACTCTGATAGGGTACTATCTGACCTTGAGCACTACTCACAAAATTGAAGTTGTTGTTGCGAATGGCAACTTGTTTACCATTTTTTTCAGTTCTTTGCCGAAACCAAACAACAACTAGGACACAAAGTGGCACTCTGCGATTTGTTAATAAAGCCGGTGCAGAGAATCACAAAAGTATGCTTACAAACTTTCCTAATTTGGCAGATTGGTCTCAAAAGTATTTGCAGGTACCAACTGATGCTCAGCGACATTCTAAAATACACCCAAAGAGCCAAGCAAAAGTCTGATGTGTTGGAGAAGGCTTTTGAAGTGATGAAAGTGGTGCCCAAGGCGTGTGACGACATGATGCAAGTGGGCAGACTTCAAAACTTCGAGGGCAATTTGAACGCACAGGGCCGGCTGCTGTTCCAGGTGAATTCACATCCTAACTTTTTTTTTGAAAATACAGCTCTAATAGTTTGGTCTGCATTTTTAAATTAATTTTTAAATTCTAACCCCAATAGAAAATAACCAGACTAAAATCATTTGATTCAGGGCACCCTTCAAATCTCAGATGGTGGTCCCAACCAGCCGTTCCGTGGCAAAGAAAGACGCGTCTTTTTGTTCGAGCAGTCAGCCATCATTGCCGATTGCATTCCACCAAGAAAGGAGTATGGCAATCCCACATATATTTTCAAAAATCAAATCATGGTAAACAGGAAAACTGATAAATAAAATCTTAACTATTGCTTTCAGGTTAACAAAATGGTATTGGACGAGAACGTGCGGACGAGCAACTCAGGTTCATCCTCACCAGCAATGACCCATCCCAGCCGGCTGTCTTTGTCGCTCAAACTGCCTCTATAGATGACAAAGAGAAGTGGCTGCAGAAGTTGTCAGCTCAGCTAGATCAACAAAAAACCTTCTTGGCAGCTCTTGTCGATCCTAAGAAGTATCAAAACCAGTTGGCCAGTTCTGTTGGGTCTTTAAGCCTGTAAGTTGTGCATCATATTCCTTTATTCCCAATAATTATATTCTGTTCTAGAAGCGGTAAAAAAGATAGTAGCAGCAGTCTAGGCACACCTTCAGGTGCTCAAGCATACATCGCCTAAACACAACACAGCAACTGCAACTAAATCTTCCTCCAAGCTATTCAGTTTGGTTAGTTATTATTTTTTGTTAAAATTCAATTATTTGCAAGATTTAAAAACTTATAAAAGGCTGATTTAATTTTTTATAAAATTTTTATTATTTATAAAACTATACTAACATTTACTGCTCCTATCTTATTGTACAGTGAAACCTCGATAATATGACACCCCTTGAGATCGGGCTGGGATGTCGAAGTATAGGGTTGTTATTATAGAGGTTTGACCGTATAAACGTAACATGCTACAGTTAAACCTCCGACATGTTGGCACACCTCAATTTCGACGCCGAGCTGGATCGAAACTTTTTCCTCAATTTTCGAAACCTTTTTCCAGATGTGTTTGGTCAGTCCAGGTCGAAAAATTACAACGATTCCGACTTTGCCGATTGTTTGTGGAAGTGACCATATTTTTTGTCATAAATTCCCACGGACCACTAAAAAAAGAATGCAGAATGAATTTAAAAAAGTTTTGACAGAAAATTCGACCTTTTGACCAAAATTTCATTTTTATTTTCGCATAATTTTGTTCTTTGAATTTCTGTAATTTTATTTCCGATATTTTTAACAACAGGCCTGCGGGCATACAAATTGTGTTCTTTGGGGTTGGTTCATACCATGGTTGGACCATGGGTGGTACCTAAAATTTAGGATAAATCAGGTATCCTAGGTTTTAGGTATGTTTGGCGCTTCATGACCAAAGACCCGACTTGCTCTCATAGCAAAGAGGAAAGGGTTGTATACACCTTTATGGATATACCCTTCCTTGTACGAACAAAAATATGCAAAAAAAAAAAGAAAATTTTGGTCAAAAAGTCGAATTTTCCTGTCAAAACTTTTTTTTCAAAAATTCAGACCAACCACCCCCTACCGTAAAAACATGTTTTCTAGACTAATTACAGCCTGAAAGCTCGTAAAAGTGGTCAAAACACACTTTTGGGAGGAGTGCATAAAGGAACTTCAGCCAACCAATATCTATACTGGTAAAATATCACAATATTTCAGGCAAGTCCAAGTCTTGAATCAGCGTAGCAGTTGGAGGTGGCATTCCTTTTCTTGTTTAATCAGGCGGGTCTCATTGCTTCTCATTCTTCATCATCATCCCAAAGGGCTGTTTTTTAGAACAAGTGAATTGCATAATAGCATGAAAAAAGAACTAGTTAGACCAAACTGTCCCACACATGTATAGAAAACTAGAACCCAAACCTACTTTTTATTAGATATTTGTATAGCAGTGGTGTCGAGTAAGTTTTGTCGTTTATTTTTTTTTTGTTTTACAACAGTCGGTGGTCCATTGCTTATACTCTTCGTAGATTATGATACCAAGGTTTCTGCTACTATTTGAGAAAGTATCAAAACTTTTTCTGGAATTATTTGGATGCATTTCGCTCAAATTTTGTATCTGGTGTGTTTCAAAAAAAATTATTATTTTTTGTTTTGAAGTTGAATGGTAGTCATTTTGTGTTGACTTAATCCAGTTAATGTTTACATCTGTAAATTCTATTGTTTAAAGCGGAATATAAACTAAATCTAAATAAAATGATTTTGTCAACACACAAGATATTTATAAACAGAAACAATTTCGAAAATAACACATTTTTAGAACCATTAATCAAAACAAGAAATGGTGCGTTCGTTCCAAATGTACCTTCTTTTCTTCCTACTCAGATTGCAGTAAAAGTACACACTCTTCTAAACAGAAGTTTGTACAAATTAGCTTCAGGGCAAGCACGAAAGTTCGTCGCCCAAAATTTTCAAGACACGAGAGTATGACATCTTCGTGATTTGGATGCAAAACAGAGCAGCGTACATTAAGACAAGCTTCAATATTGTTTTAAAATTTTAGGGTACCGTGTATCTTCTAAAATACACTCCGCCTGATTTTGAAAACCGATATGTCACACAAAGCAAATACCTTACATCTGATGTTCATTGCGTTTTCTTAACTTCCGCGTACTCTGATCCTGCTTTATTATTCTTGGCTTAGCACCCACAAATCTCGCGATCTACCACAAATATTTCCGATTTCTGTGGTTTACAAAAATAGCTCCCGGGCCTATGTTAGAGTAAATGCGGCAAAGGCAGGAGGTGAATTAGATATTGGGAAAAGCTACTTCCTAGGAGATCCAGGGAAATTGTAAGTTTAAAATTCTTTGCGTAACACTTATCAACAAAATCAGTTTGCGGTAAAGTTTCGACGCATAAACCAGAGTTGCCATTTTTCCTTTTAGGATACCCGCTTTTAGAATAAAAGGCATTTGTTTTATCTGCCTTTTTCGAAAATTTTGAACACACCCAACTATAGAGACTGGCTCGTATAGATTGCAACTTGTATAGATTCCAGCTGGTATAGATTCCAGCTTGTATAGGCCAACTAGTATGACCAAACCCGTATAGATTCCAACTTGTATAAACTAGAGATGGCATCAGGACTTTGTAGAAAAATTTATATGAAAAAAATGTTGAAAAAATTTATAGTAATTTTAGATCTCTGTAATTCATTTCCATACATAAAATTGTACAATTGCTCTCGCTCGCTCCGAGCAAGAGCATGAGCGGAACAAAATTTTGAAAACTCAATGAGCAAGAGCGGAGCAAGATTTTGAACTCAATGAGCAAGAGCAGAGCAAAATTTTGAAAATTCAAAGCAAGAACAGAGCAAGAATTTGGAAATCAATGAGTGAAACGGGTAAATTTTAGGATTTTCAAGCCTGCTGATTCATTAATTACTGACGCACTAATTACTGACGCACCAACACGTGCACTAATTGCAAAACATTTATAGAAGTTAATCAACCGACAGGTTTTAAATCAAATCAATTGTTTTGTTTAATCCTTCCTTTTGGCCACTTCTTTGGCTCGAGAGCTCGACGACAAGTAGGACAGGTGTTTGAACTTAGCAACCAAGGCATAACGCAAGCGCGATGAAAGATGTGTAACAATCAAGACGAGCCACCAATTCTCTATAATGAATGCCTCCATGCAAATCGAACATTCCGCACCATTCTTCGTTTTTCGATGCTTACTCTTGTTTCCGGCAAGTGTACTATGTCTTCAGGACTGACAGCTGCTGGGCTAAAGCAATCAGTATAATAAAGTGCAGAAATTCATTGTCGACCTACACATTGCTAGCTGGCTGTTGAGCTTCAGAAGAGTGAACCACAGGACGTGCCAGTGTGCGAAAGATGAGAGCAAAAATATTACCCTCTCTTGCAACGCGTCTAAAAATAAGTCTTTTAGAAGGCTGTGCCCTTGCTCTTCAATCTACAGTTCTCGACCGGTGAATTCTGCGACCAACTGGGTTGGTTCTTCAACTGGTTGCCTCTGTAAATTGAAAAAAGAGCAATTATCTAGCCTTTTATTCTTCAACCGAGCTGTCCTTCGACTGAATTGAAACGATCAAACAGGCAAAAATCTTTAATTATGCAGAACAGAACGAGGCCTTGAAAAGGTTGCAGGAGAATTGAAAAATAGATTCTAGCCAAACCCTAAACCACCCTCGATCATCCACACTATCCTTAACTTCAAAAAAGAAAGAAGCAGTAGATCTAGCTTTTATTATTTTGACCAAAATATACGGAATATACCCTTTTACCTGACTTTCGACTAAGCTAAGTAAGGCAATACCAAACTTAAGCTTGCCCCAAACTGCGAAAAAATATAACAGAACAATTTAGTTGAAGAATGACTGGTCGAACAACTATCGGTATACGAATTAGCTGGTTGAAGTAAATTGACTGGCCGAGAATACGCTTATAGAACAAGAATAGAGCCTTAAGGAGAGAAATCAAAATAAAACAGCAACATACTCGGTGACCACTGAAACAGCGGAATGATCTGCT